>PVKA01013565.1:0-54674 GCA_004027165.1 Ctenomys sociabilis | reverse complement strand
TGGATAGACGGAGGACAGACAGACTGATAGATAGATAGATAGATAGATAGATAGATAGATAGATAGATAGATACATAGATACATAGATAGATACATAGATACATAGATAGATACATAGATACATAGATAGATGATAGATAGATGGATGATAGATAGATAGACAGACATATACATACATACATACATAGGCAGGCAGACAGGCAAGCAGACAGTAGATCGGCAGACAGACATACAACCACACTAGAGCCAAATATAAGTTCTGGGGTACATTCACTGGGACATAGAAAATATGGTCATCTCTGGAGTCAAATCTACTCAGAGACATAAAATTCTCTTGTTTATGACATCAAACAAGTCATAATGCACCTGCTTGAAATATTCCTATGATTCAAGGATTTGGCATTGTCAACAAAAACAAGTTCAGGACCTGATTTTTGAACTCAAGGCTAATGCTCATCTGGACTCTTTGTTCTACTATATGCTGAAGACTGCGTGTCTTTATACAAGGTAAGACTAACCCCTAGAACAATCTTCTTTTCAAAACTACAAGGAATAAAAAGTATTACATACCTTAGTTCACAAAGCCCTTTCTTGTAAACACATTGTTAGCAAGGTATGATATAGTTCAGTGGAGGAACACTTAACTCCTATTTATAATGGTTGGGTTCAGTCTTGACCACTGCCAATAATAGCAATAGTTATTATATTATGTTATTAATATTCATTTATATATCACATTTTCCTTATGTTTATAACAATTTGTTTACAACTTTTGAGTCTATGCATTACTAATCTTACAATTATAAACACATTGCTAATGTGCTATTATATATATTACATATACATGCAAATGTAATATATGTGACATATATGTTAATAACATACACTACGCTGTACATTTAGTTTATGTGTAATGTATGAAATACAAGTATAGCTTTACATATTATATTTATTTATTTTAATGTATTTAGTGCAGGGTCCAAAGGGTCTCACTACACAGATCAGACTCCTAGTGATCCTCCTGTTTTCGCCTTCCCAAGTACTGGAATTACAGGTATGCCCAACCATGCCCCATCTCAACCACCATCTCAGCACACCCCAGAGGGAGGGACCAGCACTGATTATGATGCTGGGGACTGAACCTCTGTCCATGCGCTCTGCTTCAACATGCGCTTTAGTCCAATGAGATGTCTGGCCAGCCCTGCTTAACATATTATAGACTCATAAGCCATTTATTTTTCTCAGCTAACAATGGATCCATGCTATTCTCCTTCAGTCCTCCAATTTAGGAAGGGACACTTTGTTTTTCTTTTACCTTTTCTTTCTTTCTTTCTTTCTTTCTTTCTTTCTTTCTTTCTTTCTTTCTTTCTTTCTTCTTTCTTTCTTTCTTTCTTTCTTTCTTTCTTTATTTCTTGATACAGGATCTCACTATGCAGTTCGGACTCATAATGATTCTCGTGTCTCAGCTTACTTAGTGCTGGGATTATAGGCATGCACCACCACGTTGGAGGGACCCTATTTAATGTTTTTCATTGTACTATAGCTACCACTTTTTATATTATTGCTCTTATTGCAAAATTTGACTCAGAGACCATATCTATCTATCTATCTATCTATCTATCTATCTATCTATCTATCTATCATCTATCTATGACATGTATCATATCTTGATCATTTTGTATCTTTTTACTTCTCTCCTCATGCTCCTTTTCATCTCATTCTTTTCCCATCTCCAAAATTCTGCCCATTTCCTTTCATCTCTTCTTTATGTCACTCTATTAATTTAATTTATTTTTGTTTTGGGCTTCTCATGTAAGAGAAACCATGCAATAGCTTTCTATGTGTGAAGCACTTTTAATACAATTTGTTGTACTTTATTCTAATATGTACGTATTACATATGCAATTAAACACACCTCATATTGTACCTTCATAATAACTCGTGAATAACGTCATTATAAACCTTCTATGTGTCAATAAAACTTTGTCTTAAAAACCAGGCAGCCAGAGGAACTTGACCTGTGAGCATTAGTTTCTCCTCAATTGCTGGTCTAAATTTTGCGTTTTTCATTTTCTTTCTTATTCTTACTGCAGTTCTTGTGACTCTACTTTCTGTGTCTTAATTTGATTTAGTGAGTTTATTGTTTGTCAGAATTCAACCCCTGCCACGTTAAATGGGATTGTTCTTCTAGTGAACATTTCCACTTACTTCCTCTGGCCACTAGGGGAGCCACTACTGGACATATAGAACCACCTTTACTTAGAATTTTCCTTTCTGTCATGGAGTGTATGAATTAAAAGTCACTAATAAATAGGAATTAATCATAGCTACACATTTTATAGAATATTCTTGCTATGAGCGATTTTTCTATTCATAACTGTGGTGGAAATTGAGAGATTTCCTTGTGAACGTTATTGGCTAACAGACAATCTTTTTCTTTCCTCATTCGTGTTTCATAAACATTCTCAGCCCTTCAACAACCCAGCAAAGGGTGTGGAGATCAGATTCTAGTTTTCCACTCAGCAAGTTCCCAAGCCATAGTCTTTTGATTCTGCTTGGCTTAAGAAGTGTCAGACTTTAGTTGCCTAAAACTCCAACAGCTACCATCCATACTTGCTTCCTGAATTTGGCACACTGCTCTCTGTTAAGTCTGCCTTGAGAACTTCCTTTATTTTTTTGAAAACTGTGAGGCATGTAAGAGTATGCTCATAGTAATTTGTCTACCACCAGTGAATGTTTACTGCACTGGTTATTTTTAGCTCCCTGCTCTGTTTGTAGCCTTGGAGCCCCATGGATCTCTCCTTTGCACTGTTCTGTCATCCTGAGGCTCCTGACCGCTTGTTTCTGTTGAAAGCATACTCTTCAGGCAGACTCTAGTTTTATCTGTTCAGATAGGTTAACTACCACTCATCTCTCCATTCACACCTTTAAAAAGAATTTGGAATTTTTCTTCTTCTCTCATTTCTTCTTGCATGTTCTTTATCACTGTGGGCTGAAAGCTTTTTAAAGTCAGGCATTGTGACTTTAGGGTTGAAATGAAGAAATTTTTTAGCTGATCATGATTTTTGCAATCTACCACACATATCTGAAAGTCCTGGTTATATACATTTCAGTTAATAGGATTTCTGGTTAATAATCACAGTTCTTTGAATCTTTACTACTGCTAGGATGCTGTACATAGATGATTAAATAACACTGAGGTAGGAATTGCCATTCTGTGGTAATCTTCAGTTAGCACATTGAAGTAAATATTGAAGTTTTGTTTTGTTTTGTTTTATTTACGGGGACCCGGTGTGATACACCTTGCCATTCCTTTGAGACTTGGCATAACAATGTAACTTCTTTGGCTAATAAAATGTGAGTAACCATGACTTATGTCATTAGGAGATGGAAGTTTTGAGAGCAAATACATATGCAAACATTTTCATTTTTCCCATACTTCTAAGAAGGAAGCTCTTAGAGCTGGGGACTTCAAGGGCCTAGGCAGAGCTCCAGTAAGGTAGAATGCATAGTATAAGCAAGAAATAAATGCTTGTGTAAATCCCCTAATATTTTGGTGTCATAGTTCCAGCAACATATTCTGCCCAATCTCAAGTAACACAACACCCATTTTCAAATAGAGAATAAAGCATAGCCAATAAGGAATGGTGGGGCTGCATTTAGGCCAAAGTTTATTTCTTCCAAACCTCATGTGATTTGATCATACACTTTGAACACTGAGGTTTTCTCAGAGTTTTGAATGTCTGAAGCCAATGGATAGAGTTGAAGCCAATAAGAGTGGAGTCATCCTGGCTCACAATGCAGTCTCTTGCAAATACGCAATATCGCAATGGATTAAAGCACCTTCAAGCAGACACAGAGGCTGGGGTTTCCATTCCTTGGCCTGCCAAGAAGGCAATTGAGACTGGGCGTGGTGACGTGCGCCTGTAATCCCAGCTCTCAAGAGGCTGTAAACAGGTTAGGAGTCTGATCTATGCAGTGAAACCCTGAACGTCCTATAGACCCTTCCCTAAAATACAAAAAAGAAAAGAAAAAAATAGATGGAGAATGCACACCAATTAATGTCATTTATCTCTCTTCTGAAATAAAGAAAGAAAATAAATTAAGAAATAAATAAAGAAAAACTCTGTGATACCACCAATAAGGCACTGAACAGGCACGGCTTCTGGTGATTACTCAAACCTTTAGAAATTAGTCATGCTTTATCACATGAGCAAAATAACTTCTTTGAGTCCTTTAATATTCTTATTTGTTTTTCCAAAAATTATTCCTATTGGGGCTGGGGATATAGCTCAGTGACATTAGCACTTGCCTGGAAAGTGCAAGGTCCTGAGTTCAATCCCTGGTACCACCAAAAAATAAAAATAAAAATTGTTTGTCATGTATAATCAGTATTGGGGAACTGGTTTAAATACATACCGTAGTTTGATCTTTTTATCTCCCCTTTCCTTCTTTTCCCTCCTACATTCTCCATTCCACATCCTCTATCTACCTTCATCAAGTCCATACCGTTTCCTATCACCCTTCTTAGCATGGTGCCATCACTGCTGGATACAGCTCTGCTCATGACCATGAACCCCGTGTGAGCAAGAAGAGCAGCACCATGAGAGGGGCTGGTCCAGCTCACAAGTAGTTTGCTGTCTCACTGTGGCAAGAAGGCAGTTCTTGGGCCTCCATCTGCATTTGTGTGGTCAATTTTCAACTCTATATTCAGACTGAGATACAAGTCTCATTTGAATGCTGTTCAAAAATCTCGTGGCAAGCAACAATTCTTTTCACTCCAATCCAAACTGTCTACAAGACCATCTGTTTCTGTAACATGGTCCAAGTCAGCTTTATAGACATATTTCAAAAATCTGTTATTTTCTTGTGAAAGACCTACACTATACATCCACACTTCTGTAAGGCTCTATTCATTTCCAGTTGTACAGCCTTATTTCATGAAGATCATTTTTAATACAAATCTGTATACACTCACAATTCTCCTTATTTGTACTAAAACAAGATGTATGGAATATGTATTTTCCTGCACGTTTTCACAAAATGTAATAGAAATGCAAAGCTGAGCTTCTGGTGTTTCCCTGAGGGCCCTCTCTTGACTTCCTTTGAGCCCTAAAATGTTCTATTTTTATACAAGTTTTAAAAATCACAGAAATTTTAACTCAGATACTTGTCTCCAAGTCCCTACCTGGCAAAAGAGGGTCTCCATCTGGATTTGTTCTTGTTGATTCCATTTCTACTCAGAATGTCTGACTTCTACTTTGAGCAGGTTTCCCCTCCTCACTGCCCTTACAAGACACTCTATTTGTATTAGAATGTGTGGGTCTGGGAAGGAGATCAAGTCTGTCACAACTTTCCCACATGTGTCCTGGGTGGCTCCAGTTGATTTCATTGAGTGTCCAAAACAAGCGTCTCTCTGGAACACAGACATGGAAGGCTCCACGTCTAGTGCTGTTTTAGAGCTCGTGCTCACCCAAAGTAATCTTTTCTTCTTCAGCTCGCTGCAAACGACAGGGGGTTACCAGGTCCTGGAAAGGTTTATACAGTTTCTCAGATTCAATGAATTAAACCAAGCTCTTGCAGTATCATATTAGTATATCTATTTATCATGACCAAGAAATGTTTCCCCCCACACACACACACCCTTTTGTTATGCTGTAAGAAGACAGACACCACTGAATCTCTCTTAGCTTGACAGGTACCACCAACTACTTAATTGGGTGAACCCATTTGAGATAAAAATGTCAGATCTATTGTTAAAAATGTATGAAGAAATTCCAAGGCAGTAAGTGGACCAGAAGGCCTTACTTTAGGTCCAGAGAGGGCCTCTTTTCTAAGGGTAGTACCTTTGGGATTTCACAGGTCTCCTGTCTATCAAGCCAGCCCTGTAGGGAACAATGCTAATTTGACAAGGTCCCCTTCTCAACAAGAGTATTTGAAATGTTTGTTACATTCTTGAGCAAGTTCCTAAGTCCTAGCATGATAATTCCAACTCACTGGTGAGCCCATAACTTCAAATAGGCAAACCTAGTAGAGTCCTCATCGCGAATAGGACACAGGGTGGTCCAGCATCTCTGCCCCTGTTCCAAAGGACTCATTCTGGAGCTAAACACCAGCCATACAAATATTCCCCATAACACAGCAAGACTTGGGCTCATGCTCCCCATTTAATTTTAAAGAAAGTTTGTTTCTGATGGAGGTGTGTTACACAAAAACGATGACCAAAATCTAGGCCTCTCTGAATGTCACCAAATATGTGGCATCATTTTATAGGCTCTTGGATTAACAACAGGAAACTTTCATCTACTCAGAGTAGTTTTAAACTTTCTTTCAAAGAAAAATAAAGACTCTTGAGGAAACATGTCCTTGTAGTTTGGTGCATAACCACATATCTTGTAATGTGACAAAGAAAACCATTTAGTTGCAGTAATATGTCTGATTTCCTAATTAAATTTTCATAGAAGTACAAAATTCTCCTCTAAATTCAGCATTTAGGTAAGTTTTGAAAAGTGACTAAGAATAACTATGACCCCTTTACTAAAGTTATTAGAATGAAATGTCTAGTGTAAAGCTGAATGTTAATGTGAGCTGTCCAGTTATCTACTCCTTAGTCTCATTATTCTGGGTTAAAAATATAATCTTTCTTCTTGAGAAAAAATCTGGAGTACTTATTCTCTTAGTGCTTCTATCTGAAGAGCTGATGCATTTCTAAGTAATTTTTCCAGGTGAATTTTAGGTCTTAGAGCTCTATCGATGGATGACGGCGGGTAAATTGCCTTCCACGAGCAGTCCAGGAAAAACCCACCAAGGTGTTTCTAGCCAATAAATTATGTCAATTATCAGCCTCCGGTACTGAAAACCAAATACTTTCATTTGTCTATGTCTTCTAAGGAGAAAACTACATAATAATGCAGCAACCTTCACCCCACCCTTCCTTGGGGTGCTCTTCCCTTCTGTGATTTCAAACTCCCAAAATGCAGGTGCAAGAAAGCTGACACGTCTTTATCCTGAGTTTGTCTGTTTTTAGAGGGTGATGGAGCAACACCCTCTTTCACTGCCAGCTATACTCTGAATCACTAAACAAAGATCAAGAGATAATAACAGACACATACACATGGATCGGTGTAACTTGCACTCGAAAGGACGAGGAAAACGGTAGAAAAAGAGTGATCTGCCAAATGGCGAATATCAGAATTTTATATTTGGTGTTGAATTTTTAGAGATGGCCTTCAAATCATGCGTTTTTAGCTGTACCATAAATCTTCTTCTATGCTGTTGGGATTGAAATAGGAAGCAGGATGTGGCAAACTAGCTGGGAAAATGAGCAGGACTTGTCAATTTGAAGATTCCAGAACAGTGCCAAACCATCCTCAGGTTCCCGGATGCAGAATTTCTTGCAGGATCCCACCAGACACAAAATAGAGAATCGCCCACGGGAGCCTGCAATCATGATTTCCCGCTAGAGCTCACACCGTGTTTCTCAGACTCAGTGTGTACTTTTCATTTTGCTTGTATCTTGTCTTTCTCTTGCTTTGCCCCCATTTGTCCTGCAGAGCTGCTTGACCTATTTACCCCCACTTTCCAAATAAATTTGTCAGAGCTTTGGGCGCATCTCATCCAATTCTTTGTTTGAGGCAAGAAGGACCTATAATACTTTTGACTGCTAAGCAATTTATAAAAAAACTACGTGATACCAAGACCGTCTTATATCATGGTTAGATTTGTATGTTCCTTTAGTAGATATGGCATACACTTCAAAATTTTTCAAATTTTATTTTCCTTATAAAATATTTTCAGGTATTTGTTCATTTATTTATTTATGAGCACTTATTAAATACAAAAATAAGCTTATAGCCTTGTTACTTATACAAAGCATGCCCGATAAGAAAATACTGTACATCTCCCAAAAACTTAACCTACCAATGTCAACTATTGTAATTGATGTGCAAATTTAAATACTTAGTTTATTGTTCCAAAGGTGCAGTTCTCTCTTCTATATTAAATAATAAATCGTTACTTTGTTTTAGAAAAACCAAAGGAGGCCTGGGGTATTTGTTCTGAAGGAAGATGTGAACAGATACGTTACCCATTAGAACACAGGGCTAATGATGGGTCAGAGGCTCACAAAGCAGAAGGGAAGAAAACGGTCACACGATTTTTCTTTCTTCTTTTTCAGATGATTGTTTTAAGAAAAAGTTTTGAACTGAGACCTAAAAACACAAAATATCCCATTCAATAAGTTATTGATGGGTTTCTCAGACAGAGCAACAGATAAGCAAATTTAGATAGAACTAAGTCTGACTTCCTGGTGCGTGTAAGAGACCAGGCCATAATGCTCAGTGCTTCAAAAAGACTGCAGGATGGGAATGTAATTGTTAGAAGATGGTAAATCTGTGCAGGTGCAAAACACGGCATGGTACATCGGTATGAGCTAGAGATTCGACCCGAGGAGTAAGAAAAACATTTTAGAAAGAAATAATCGTAGTGTTAAAGACCAATGGGAAGCACAGACAGTCTAAATGAGAGGGGACTTGTTATCACTGCAATGAATTCTGTGTATCCTCCAAGAAACTGTTTTACTACGAAGATTACAGAAATAAGGCCCAATGGCTTATTTCTAAGTGGCTCATTCTAAACCCATAAACTAGATTGGACTTCTAAACAGCTAGTTCCAATTTCTGTTTAAAAATCAAAACAACCTACAAACACATTGCAATTCCTATGCCCATCCATCCCCAGGAATGAATCTCTTTCACAAAGTAGAAAGTCTCTAGAAACACATTATGAGCTCTCTTTTCTGTCCGGTCAAAGAGAGGAAATTTCAGATCTTTTCTGCTGACCCCTGTGGATCACAAAAATTATCAGTGTATCTCCTAAGCCCAACACACCAAGTCAGTAATTAAAAGTATTTGTCTGTAATAGACATAGTGTTGACTTTAAATTGTGAATATCTGAATGGTAAGAGCTATGTATTCCTACAGTAGGACATTTTGAAACTTGATAGTGTGTCATTTTAATACAAGGAATGACGCATGTTCAACATATGCTTAAAATTCTTTGAAGGAAATTTATCCAGCATTCAACCAAATTTCTTCATTTTACAGGCAATTCCCAAGGTAAGATGTAAGTGTGCATTCAAAATAAAGGGAAAATTGTATTCAGTGGAAGGCTACTGATTTATTTTACCAAATAATTTTGCTATTAAAACACGTTTTGTGCTTTTTCCTAAATTTAAGGGTACCTGATGAACAATGAAATGCATTTGTGTGCACACTGTATTAAGTGCTGGTAATTGTCTATACAAGCATATACCCTTAAAATGAGCCAAGGGAACATTTTTATCACCTTAACAGTTTTCCACTTGCTTATTTCTAGTCAGTTCCACTATCCACATTCTGCTTTCTGTAACTATCAATTAGTTTTTCCTGTGCAAATTTGTATAAATGTAACAATGGTATATGATTTGGGTATTAATTTCTTTTGCCTAATGTATCTGTAATGTAGCAATCCCAGGATATTCATCAGTAATTTTGTTTTTTGCTAAGTAGTAGCCACTTGAATAAGTTTAATTTGTTTTTCCATTTTACTATGAAATTTGAATTATTTCCAGTTATTTTTGTTTTGAGGAATAAAGCTGCATGGAACGTTTTCACAAAAATCTTCTTTGAGGATATGTCTTCTCTATTATTGGAAAAATACCCAGAGGGGATATTCTTTGGTTGTAAGTTAGATAAATGTTCAGTTATATGAGAAATTACTAAAGTAGTTTTCCAACATGGCCATCTGACTTTACATTCTCATTAGCAGTGATAATTTGAGTCACATTATACCGTGGTCAATTCTGTTGTTCTTCTTTTTAACGTATTTATAGAGTCAATTATTTGAGGCATATTTTTATGCTTCACTAGGAAGTAGTCATATCATGTGCTATTGGCTATTCCTATATTTTTACCAAAGTCCCTAAATTTCTATTGTGATTTTCATATTAAATTGCTTTTCTCTTTTTTGACTTACAGATGGTAGTCCTTACACATTGTGGATGTAAGCAATTTCTCAAAAATTTTTTTTTGTGTTTGAAACATCTCTTTCTGGTTGTGACATGCTTCTGTTTTTGTTATAGTGGGTGACAGTGAACTGGTTCTTTCAAATTTCCTGAATTAAAATTTAACAATTCATATTAATTTGTCCTTTCAGTACCTTTTCAAAATATTTATATAACCCCAAATTCCTCAGTATAATAGATTTTGGAGCTTTCCATTTTATATTTTAACTTTATAAGAAACTAACAAATATTTTCCAAGTAAAAATATTTTCCTGATTCATTTTATTTATCATTTAGTAACATATGTAACCGATTATAGCAGTTTATTTACCTATTAGAAATATTATTACCAATATTTCTAACTGATTTCAGATTAATATCAGAAGTGGTTCAAAGAAAGAATGGCAGTACTTTATTTCCCATATGAATAAACAAATATCCTGGAATGATTATTTAGAAAAGGCTTTCCTTTCACACAAAATTCTCTGGCACTTTTGTAAAATATCATATATTCTGAAATTTATTTTAGAAATACTCTAATCTACTTAATTATATACTTGCTCTTTGTTATACAAATACCATGTAGTATTTTCAAATTATAAACAGTCATTCCTCCAATCCTTGCTTTTCTTCTTGAATAATATTTTTAGTTTTCAAAATCTGTTGTTATTTCAAATAATTTTAGAATCTCTTGATTGGAAAAAAAACCCTTACAATTGTACCTGTGTTCACATGGAATATACTCACCAATCTGAAGAGAACTGGCATTTTAATATGGAGTGATTCAATCCCTATGTGATGTATTTCTATTTACATAAAAATTAAGCTATCTAATATTTTTTTAAATTTATGTGCTTAGTTTTCAATGTACATTTGTACATATTTTACTAAATCTATCATTCATTCTAGTATTCTTTATGTAAATGAATTGCTTTTTCAATGTTCTTTTCTGTTTATTTGCTGCCATGTATAGAAATACAACCATATTTGGTTGTAAATATGGTTTACATATAATATGTAAACCCTGTATCCATGCATACATGATAAATTACTTACTCTTTCTCATATGTGTGTTGTATATATTTTAGAATGTTCAAAATAAAAGCTGTATCACCTGCAAACTGAGAAATTTTACTTTTTTGAGTATATGAAGGGAAAATAGTTATCACATTATAATGTCATAACTGACATGATTTTATAACAAAATAACCTCAAGTGCATACAAACCGTAGAATGCATGTGGGCAGTGAAGATTAGGAACTTGATGAAGAAATTGTCCTAATAATCATGAAAATTGAAGAAGGAATGAAAAGCTTATGTGGGCATCCTAACATTAAAGATGTGTTGACCTAGAATTTCTGAATTTAATACCTGACTAAACATTTTAGCACCTTGTGTATTTGTCCTAGGGATCTTTCATTATTAGCTTTGGGGACTTAATATCAGTTGCTAGTTCTCCAGTGAACAGTCCCTTCTCTGCAGGCATTAACTCTGGAAAACCCTCCCTTACTCAGGGAAGGAGCTTATACCTGTCATTTCTCCTTATTTGTACAGACCACTCAACGCCAAGGGACAAGGTCATTGAGCATTGCTAGGGTTAAAGATTCAAATCAATTCTGTTTCTTACCCATTCTAGCACTGTTTCTAGATTCTCAGCTCAAATTTCATGCCTTTCTTTTGTATCTCAATGCCCAATCTGAGCTTTTGAGCCTAGAGAGTCTAGTGACACTTCAACCCGTGTTTTGCCTGATCATTTCTCCTTTTGGAAGTCACCTCTGCCCAATTCTGGGTTAACACTCAGCCTGGCCCTCAAGATTCATGAGACAATGTATTTGTTCATTCTAAATGTTGGTAATTCCCCAGTACTTAGCCTCATTCCCTAACACTTATCCTACCTCTTTTTTTCAGATCGAGGCAACCACATCCCTCTGTTATGGAAAAATAACTCATGCAAGTGACATAATCTCTTACTGCCCTTAAGACACCATTGTCTACCTTAAATTTACTGTCAAATATGGATCCCAAAATTTCAGGCCATAAGCCATTTCTTTCGTGATAACAGCCAATCAGAGAAACCCTTTCTTGTGTTTCATCAAGCTTGTATTATTCAAGAGTCTGTGTGTATAAGAGAGAAATCAGACAATCTTGTTAGAAGCAAATGTCATGAGGAACTGTCATGTGATAACTGTTATAAAAATCTGGAGAATTATAGAGAAAATTATAAGTGTAATAAAAATTTGGCACTTAGTGACCACCTATTGTATGCCAGACAGTTATGCTAAGGAGTTACGTTAATTATATTAGTTTACGTTTACCTTTCAACAATAATATGTGGGAATATGTAATTCTTGCACGATCATTAAATTCCCTGAGATAAAAAAGGTTAGTGAACACTTTGTCTTAAAATTCTGCAAGTAAGATGGGTCCAGTTCAGAATTTTAAGTCCAATTTCAATGCCTGACCTTACCGTGCAGTGTGGAAAAGCATCGTATGTAAGTAAAATACAATAAAATCCCAATTTGCGCATATTAACCAGATACTGAACAAATGTAAAAAATTATTTTCATTGCTTGAAAGGAGAAAAGATAAGAGTTAGAGTTGATGTTACCAGGGCAAAGAGATGATTGAAGCAGGCACTGAAGAATAAGAAGAACTCAGCGAGGAGAGGGCAGTGTCCGCCCAGGCTGGCATGACCATGCAGAGACAGGAAAAATCACCCCACCCACATTTTCTCAGCCTCTGAACTGAGCATTGCAATGGCAGTCTCTTATATCAGCTAGGAAAGAAAAATCTTCCCTTGGGAATTAAATATTTTTTTCCGTGTTCTCTTTGCGTCAGGCTTATTTCAGGCCTCAGAAGAGGGCTGGTGCAAAGGGGATCAGCAGAGACAAAGCTGGAACTGTCATCTCTCTGGAATCTTGGCAGCAGAATAATCCAACTACCTCAATTCTAAATGAATACTAGGAAATAAGCATTAATTAAGGTACAGATACACTGGATAACTAATTTTTCTTTAAAAGTTTTTTTCCCAGAATCCTTTGCTAATTAAGACAAGAAACTTACACATGTCGCATACTATAAATTTTAGAGCTGCTCCAATGTTTTCTGCTGCTTCCGTGAAATTTAAGATTCTGATTCTTTCCCCACCACCTATCACAATTTGTATGACCCTAGGGCATTTTTCAGGCTCTTCCTCCACCATCTTCTGACTTTTCAGGCTATTCATGTACAAAGCCACACAGAGAAAGGCCACGCTATTCATTTCTAGCAAATGGCCTCTCCTAGTTCCATTTTTCTAAATGGTCAATTTTAGTAAATTACTATCTGAGTTTTCTGAGATGATGGCTCTGATCTCTCCTCCCCAGCAATTGTGTCAGCCATTCTGCACCACTGGTCCAATTTGGGGTCCTGGCACTGTCAGGCCAAGCACCAGCTCCGTGGATGAGCTGGCTGATCCATGAGGCACTTTGTCTCACCAGAGCTGCAGCACACAGGAGCCACTGTGCAAGTCAGTGGCTCTGAGCACACATTCCGCTATTTTCTTTCTCTCTAACTGCTCACTGCACTAAGGTCTTTACTATAGAATATTTCAGAGGTCAGCATTTATCGCTAACTAAAGGTCTGATTTGCTGTTTTGTCCTTATGTAAAAAACATAATAGTTTCTTACCTTTAGCATTGAACAACTCAACAAGGAAGAAATGTCAGGGCTCAAGTAATTTCAAAGCAATAAAACCAAGAGAAACAGATTATTTGTATCTTATGTATGGTAAGTAATGTACACATAAGCACTAATTAAGGTGCAGATTCAGAACCAACGACATCAGAATATTTCATATTCTGTTTTCTTTAACATAATTTCAAACCCATATTTTAAATTTATTTATTTATTTATTTGTTACAGGGTCTCTCTACATAGCTCAGACTCATAGTGATACTCCTGTCTCAGCTTCCCGAGCACTGAGATTATAGGCATGTGCCACCACATCTATTTTTAGTGGCTGACATGACACTCCCAGGTTCCAGAGCCTCACTGTACGTGGTACCAGGGATAGAACTCAGGTCCTTGCACTTGCCAGGCAGGTGCTTACACCACTGATCTATCTCCCTAGCCTCAAACCCATATTTTAAATCATAACATACATGACCATTTTTTCAACCCTTATCTTGTGAATATATTTTATATTATCAATTCTTAGAAAATTTTGTGCTTGAAAAGATAATACTGAAGGCTTTGAGATCCCTTAACTATATATTACTTATATGAGACACTTAAAATTTCACTTCAAAAAGAGATTTATCTTTGGGGTCCCAGAGAGCTCTTATCAAAACAGTGTGCTTTGGCTTCATTTGAACATTTCAGTCATTGTCATTTTCCTGTACCTTCACACTTGAAAATTTACTGTAAGCCAAGAAACTAATTAACACCACTGTTTTCACACCATTAAAGAATGATTTCTTGCACCATCTTTAGTCTCAAATTGAAAGGGAAGATGGGCTAATGACTCATGCTCACACAACCAGGGCAGAGCAACAGCTGGACTCACCAACTATTTAACCTCTAAGTCATTTCTCCCAGGAAAGAGAAAAGAATGGGTACTAAGGTTCAAAGAACAGAGTCATTTCAGAATAAAGAAAAGCAACCAAGTACAGTGGTGCATACTTGTAATCTCAGCAATTGGGAAGCTGAGGCAGGAGGACCGCCATGAATTTGGATACCCTTCAATACATAGTGAGTTGAAGCCCAGATTGAACTATATAACTACATAGCAAGACTGTCTCAAAACACAAAACCAAACAAACAAACCAACAAAAGAATTAAAGAAAAGCTTATTGAAATTTTCTGGAGAAACAGCACAGTAGCACAAGTGCCTGCTGGCAAGCACAAGGTCCTGAGTTCAATTCCCAGTACCAAAAAATATAGACCTGTTATTACCATGTCTTACATTACATGACACATATAGGTTTTTTGCTTTTTTTTTTTTTTGTGCAGGGTCTCACTACACAGCTTGGACTCAGTGACCCTCTTGATCTGTGCTTCTCCTCGTGCTGAGATTACATGCATGCACCACCATGGTCCAGACTCCATTACAGGCTTAGCACACCATGGGGTGAGATTTGAACATTGTCCCCCACGCTTACCTAAGCCAGTGCTTTGCCTGCTGAGCTATAACACTGGCCCTCCATGATATTTTATTTTTTATTTTATGTATTTTTTGTAATTTAGGGAATGGTCGACAGGGTGTTCAAGGTCTTACTACCAGATTGGAGTCGTAGTGCTCTGCCCATTTACAGATTCCCAAGAGCTGAGATTACAGGCGTGAACCACCACGCTCAGTCTCAATTGCCATCTCCGCACACCCTGAGAGCGGGGCCGGCACTGCAGGTCTGGGAACTGAACGCCTGGCCCTTGCGCCTACTTTCAGGCACTTTAATCAATTACACTGAGTCATTTGGACATCCCTTGCATTATGTTTCAAAATTTTGGTTTTTTCTAATTTTTGGTGTTTTCCTTAGATTTTTCATTTATTTTAAGTTCATATTTATTGCACACTAATATGGAATCAAATGAATCTTGAACAAGAAATGTGTAGTAATTAAATCATATTTAAAGCTAAAAAAAAATCACATGGATGTATAAATTTTGACTATATTGTAGTAAAAATGAGATATTGTCCCAAGTCCAAAGATTTTGGGTATTTTAAAAGAGATTCTTCCTACTACTATTTTTTACTTGTCCTTTATATTTTATTTTCTCTTACTCATTTTTCCACTAGTCCTCATTCCCCAACCCTTACTGTTTAATTGGTGTTCATGGAGGATACAAGAGAAAGTAGGAGTTACATTACATTAGCATTCTGAAAAGAATTTTTTTAATGTGAAGTTCTGGTCACATTTTCAGCTGTAGTTATGAAAATTTTTTATGTTTAATATAAAAGAACTTTAGGACCAAGATTGAAAAACAGTGGTTGTGTTTAAAAAAAAAATAACTGACTAAACCCATGATCATCAATAAATTCTACTCACTGATTCAGAAACAACAACAAATAAAAATATGCTTACTCAAAAATTAAAATGATAGGAAGTGAAAGAAATGCAGAGAAACGCAGAGGGAAATCACACTTTTTTTTTTATCCTGTGCTCCTACTCTTCAACTACATCCCAATGAACTGTAATTCAGTGTCAAAAGCAATTCATTAAGACTGGCATTACCCAAAGAACAGATTCGGGTGTCACCAGCTATGCATCATTCATGTCTGTGTGGACATGGTTCTGCATGCATGTGTAGTTTTGCATGACCACTAACCAAGACACTCAACGATATCATCACTGTTGCCTTCCTTCCACCATGGCTACCCAGTCTTGTTCTCCATATTCATAGCTATGGTGTTCACGAATGTTACATAAATGGAGTAATGCAGTTTATAATCTTCTAAGGCTGACTTTTCACTGAGTCTTGTTGACTCACCTCAAAGTTGCAAAATATGGATGACTCCTTCATTTTGACTGCTGATTAGTATTTTCTGGTTAGGCATGTACCCTAGTATGTTTAACCAGTAACCTTATGATGGATATTTAAATAGTTTGGGTTTGGGTCCATTGTTAATAGAACTATTGGATACACTGATAAAAGTTCTTATGGAAAAATAAGTTCTCATTTCTTTTTGATGAATTCTGAAGTAAACAATTTCTTGATTGAATTGTAAGATTCTTTTAATTCTTGAGCAATAAAAGTATCTTCCAGAGTGGTTACTCCATTTCACATTCAAACTAGCATGGTATGAGTGATCTAATTTCTCCATAGTTACACCAATATTTGGTGGTATACCTCTTTCATTTTAGCTACTACAATAGGCGTAAAGTAATGCATCACTTTGTATTTAATTTTTTTTCTATTGGCTAATATGATTGAAAACATGGTAATATGCTTATGTATATCCTGTATCAGCAAAGTGCATATGTGGGAAGGGACATTTTCTAGTTGTGCTAAAGGGGTATTTCTTCTTAAGTTTTTATTCTTACTGTGAGTTGTAAAACTTTCCTAGATATTGTATTTGTAACATCTTTGTCAAATATATGACTTACAAACATTTTTCCTTGGTCTTGGGATTTGTTAAGTCATTTAAAAAGAATATTTCATCTGGCAAATTAAAAAATTTGCCAAGATGTCTAATTTAGTAATTTTCTATTATAGATTATGTAATTAGTGCCAAATCTAAGAACTTTTTGTGTAGCCTTATGTCTCTAACAGTTTGTCCTATGTTGTTAATGGTTTTATATTTTGTATATAAGTTTCTGACCCATTTTAGTTAATATTTTCTTAAGTAATGAGCTTAATTTTTTACCAATGACTATCCAATAGCTCTTGAATCTTTATTGATGTGTGAGCCTTTGTAGAAATTGTGTGCAGAATTGATCAAGCAATGGCTGTGACTTATCTACATGGCTGACACTGACAAAGGATCTACAAAGTGAGATACAGGGCTCCAGGATAAACCCTGAGGAGACTTCCCTCACCTCACCAGATACAAAAGTTACATTTTTTTGTTTTATAGGTCTTGCTTTATCTCAGTCTTAATCATCGAGGAGAAAAGTATAAAAGTGAGGTATATAAAATAAGGCCATAATAATAAGCTGAGCTGTAAATGGCTCTAGTCAACAACTTCTTCAGATAACCCATTATTATTGTGGATTGCTGGACTGTGTTGGATTGTTTTGTTGAATTCAAGGACCTAAAATAATTGAATGATAGTAGAATACCCATCTCTGACAGGACTAAACAAAAAAGGTGGGGATACAAAGGAGAACCATTCTGTGTTTGTATAAACAGTACAGTTAGGAGAAACATGCAGTGCTTTGCATAATTCTATGAGAAGAAAGATTTGCACTAATAGTGTTTGAACAGGATATCCTGTCTGCTTCTTGTACTATGGATAACCACTAGGAAGATAACAATGTAAAAGTATTAATTATTGAAACTGTACTATAATTTAGCTTTAAAAAAAAGATAGGTACACAGCTACCTTCTCTTAATTCATTGACTAGAGACATCTGCTCTAATAGTGTTTGTAAATAGAATGTCATTTGTGCACCTTGTACAATAAAAACCCACCACAAAAACAATAGGATTGAACTCAGGCCCTTGTGCTTGCCAGGGAAGCACTTATTCTACTGAGCCATATCTTTGGCCCCATGATCTCTATATTTTCATGGCTCTGTATTTTTCAGCTTCAACCTCAAAGCATGATAATTATTTCAACTATATTATAAGCCTTAACACTGGGAGAATATTAATTCCTTCTGCATTTTTCTTCCTTTCCAAATTTGTATTAGTTATTACATTAGTTACAGTTTTCTAGAGAAATTATATACATATGTATGAATAATTTTATACATAGAATTCTTATAGAATTATTTTTGTATATTTCATCATAAAGGAGATGGATTAACTTTCCTTACAAGAGTAGAGACCTAAAATTCAAAAGAGACATGACAGTCACATGCACTCTGGAGAATCAGAGGGTACAGTACCTTCTCACTTGAGGAAACTGGAAGCCTCAGAACAAGAGGTACAAAAAAAATGCAGCTCCGGATTAAGGCTGAAGCTCTGGATGCTTCTTAGAGTAGCTGCCACTACTTCTTAGAGTAGCTGCCACTACTGTGCAGCTTCAAACAAAACCTGAAAAAGCTACAGTTTGAAGTCCACAGATGATGCTATCAGCTGCAGATTCACCTAATCAAGCAGAATCAGGCTTTCCAGTACAGGCTGACTGCACCCTCCATCTCTGTTTTTATCCTAGCCAGACTGCAAGCCTATTGGACAAAGACTCTCTCAACTGTGTCATTGCCCCCTTCAGTTTGCTGACCTGCATGCCAACTATCGCTGGAAACACCTTCACAGGCTCATCTGAAGTGTTTCTCTACTCTCACACGTAGCTCTCAGTTCAGTCAAATTTAAAAGCAAGCTTAACCGACCCAATTATTGTGGAACATTTCATTCTCATATAAATTTTAGAATAAATTTACCCGTGTTTCCACAACACTGGCTGAAATTTTGATAGAAAACATTTCAAACCAAGATACAGTCTTCGGGAGGGCTGAATATTTACTGTATCGAATCCTCCAAACTAAAACCATAATTTGTCTCCTGAAGATGTAAAGACTTTGATTTTCATCTTTTTAAAATTTTAATCAAATGCTACATATATCTTGTTACATTTATACTTCTATATTTCATTTTTGAGGCTGTTTAATATATTATTGCATTTTTGTCTTCCACTTGTTCAGTACCAGTCTATGTAAAAGTATGCGTCCATGCTATATTCCACAGCCTTATTAAAATGTCTCGTGAATTCCAGAAGGTATTTTTGTGAGCTCCTTGGAGTTTTTTATGTAGACAGTTATGTTTTCCAATGATAGCACTTTATTTCTTTCATTGTAGTCTGTGTGTCTTTCATTTGTTTTATTAGCCATATTCTAGTACTTAAAGCTCTCAGTGCCATGTCAAATTAGAGACTATAATCAGGAATCTTTGCCCTACTACTGACATAGAGAAAGTCTTTAATCTTTAGCCATTGATTGTAAAGTTAGCTGTGGGTATTTATGGATGAGCTCTGTGAGATACAGGAAATCTCTTTATTCCTAAGAATTTTTTTCCCAACAGTGAATATTTACTTTTGTTGAACTTTTGTTTCAGTTAATATCACCAGATAGTTTTATTAGTTTGTTGGTATGATACACATTTTTTATCAAGCCAACCTTGATGCCTGAAATAAATCTCACTTAAATTTTAATTTTACATATATATTTTTACTTCACTTCGCTAGAAATCTTATTACAAATGTTGGTACCTAAGTTTGTTGAGAAGCATTAGTCCATAGCTGTCTTTTTGTGTGGTTTTAATATCAGGATAATACATGCTGATATAGTCTGGAATTGCACAAAGTTGGTTTTAATGAGATCCTGAATTTGTTAAAGTTCCCGTACTTGCATAGATTCAGTTGAATATTTTCTGATTCACTCTACACATCTTTTCTGTTTAATTAAAGTATTTAGATCATTAAATTTAGATTAAGTACTCTTATGCCAAGGGCAACTTCTATCATTTTATCATGTTTTATTTATTTGTTCTCTCTTTTACTTACTTTTTAGTTTATTTCCTCTTGTCTTTCAGTGGGTTACATGAACTTCTTTAGGGCTCTAAAAACTTGCAGTTTTTCTTATATTACTTTTATACTTTTATCAGTAGTTGGTCAAGGTATTTCCCTATATATACATAGCTTATCATAGAGTAATGCTGTTAACTTTTCACTACTTTTTTGAAAAATGTATTTAGTACAGAGTCCACAGAATCTCACTACACAGATTGCACTTCTGATCCTTCTTGTTTTTCAGCCTCACAAACCCTGGGATTATAGGAGCACACAACCATTCCAGTCTGAATCTTCTCAGCATGCCTTGGGGGGTGGGGCCAGCATGCCAGACTGGGCATTGAACCCGTGACCCCTGCATCTGCCTAAGCAGGTGCTTTAATCTGCTGCGATATCTGGCCAGCCCAATATTTTACCACTATGAAGAATATGTACCTTATTTGCACTAAAATTTCTTTGTCTTGCTTTTTTTAAAAGTGTATTTGTCTTAAGCATTTTCTCCATACAGCAGTGGATACTGCATTAGATAGCATTTGTGTCTACTACAATGTATCTTTGGTATCTACTATAAAATTGATTACAGAAAATGTGAGGTGAAGGATAGTCTGTTATATTTAATTCTATGATTATTCTTTACTTTCTAAAGATAATGGCTTATCTTCTTTCTTAGTAATACAGTTTCACCTGATGTTGAGTATTGACAGCCTTTTTTCTCCACATTTGAAAAAGTTTGGGCCACTTCCCAAACTTTTTGGCCTCAAAAGACAATTTGAAAAGACAACCCATAAATTTCAAAAAAATCTTAACTAATAAGCACTCAGACAAGTTCTTTTCTCTTGGGCTCTCATATTTGAAGACCCAATCCAGAAATGGGCATCTGAGATGAATACACACTTCTCAGAGGACAAAATTAAAGAAGCAAATAAATATATGAAAAAATGCTCCCCATCACTAGCCATCCATGAAATGCAAATTAAAACAACACTGAGATACCATGTCACTCTAGGAAGAATGGCTATCTTAAAGAAATGAACCAACAACAAATGTTGGAGAGGATGTAGGGAAAAGGGAACACTTCTCCACTGCTGGTGGGAATGTAGACTGGTACAACCATTGTGGAGATCAGTGTGGAGACTCCTAACAAAACTAGGACTGGAAATCCCATTCAAGCCAGCTATCCTTCTACTGGGAATTTTCCACAGGAACTGAAAACATTAAATCATAGTGATATATGTGTACCTATGTTTATAGCAGCACAATTTGTGATAGCAAAATCTTGGAAACAACCAAAATGCCCGTCACATGAGGAATGGTTGGAAAAGTTGTGGAATTTCTACATAATGGAGTATTACTCAGCTATAAGGAATGATAAACTTGAAGCATTTATATTGAAGTGGATGCCACTTGAACATATACTCATAAGTGAAATAAACTGGACACACGTGTGCAAATATTGTATTGTCTCCCTAGTATAAGAAGTCAAAAGAAGAAATGCAAATAGAAGTGCACAACAACAACTAAAAAGAATTTAGTCAGATAGGGCAAACTGAAAAGCATATGCTGCAGGGTACTAATCAGCTTCTCTTCTGGATGGTTAACAACCTAGGTTTGCAGATCAAAAATTGGAGAAAGGGAAGGGCTGCAAGGTCAGCCAACATTTTTGCCCTAGCCTTTCAAGATCAGTGAAGACTCAGAACATAGGAGAACCTGTACTGTAATATCATGGGGCTCAGTTGTGCCCCAACTTTTATGATTAAATAGATTATGGAGCCATAGAGGAATGTGATTGATGATCCACAGTGTGCTTGGTGAGGGTCACACGGAGAGAAGGCTTTCTCTCAGGCTCTCACTGAAAGCAAACTGGTCAAGCAATGGCTGTGACTCTTCCACATGGCTGACACTGACAAAGGGTCTACAAAGTGAGGTACAGGGTTACAGGGTAAACCCTAAGGGGACTTGACTGACTCCATCAGATACAAAAGTTACATTTTTATTATATGGGTCTTGCTTTAACTCAGTCTTAACCATCCAGCAGAAAAGTATTAAAATGAGGTGTATAAAATAAGGCCAAAATAATAAGCTGAACTTTAAATGGCTCTAGTCAACTTCTTCGGATAACCCATTATAATCGTGGACTGCTGGATTGTGTTGGAATGGTTTGCTGAATTCAAGCACCTATAAAAACTGAATGACAATAAAACACCCATCTTTGATAGGATCTATAAACAGTACAGTTTGGATAAATATGCAATACTTTGGCGTAATTCTATGAGAAGAAATTTATGCACTAGTAGTGTTTGGACAGGATATCTTGTCTACGTCTTGTACTATGGATAACCACTAGGAAGATAACAATGTAAAAAGTATTAATTCTTTAAACTGTACTATAATTCAGCTAAAAAAACAATAGGTATACAGCTACATTCTCTTAATTTCATTGATCAGAGACATGTTCTCTAATAGTATTTGTACATAGAGTAATATGTGTGCACCTTGCACAACAAAAAGCTACTGAGAAAGCAATGTATAAATTGTTGAATCTGTCCTACTAATTTGATTTAAAACTCTCTTTGCTACTTGTTCTTCAATAAAAAATAAAATAAATAAAAATAAAGGAAAACCCATCGGATTTCTCTTCACAAACCAAGTCAAGAAAAGTGAAGAACAAAGTACTGCAAGTCTTTCAAGAAAACCAATTCCAACCCAGACTGATATACCCTGCAAAACTCTCTTTCAATAATGGAGAAGTGAAATATTTCCATGACAAAGAGCAACTAAAGAATTTCATGACCACAAAGCCAACCCTACACACACTACCAAGGGATCTTCTTGAGAGGGATCAAAATGACAACTCCATGAATGAGAATGAAAAGAGTCCATAAATAGGGTAAACAATGAAACAGGAGAGAATGAGGTATACCAAAGCAGTCTTTCAATTATTCTTTTGTATACAGCAGCAAAATATTTCCATCAGCATACTCTACAAATGGACTTCTCTTGCATCCCATGTCATAATTCTGTCTAGTATGCAGGGTGAATATCAAAGAAATAGCAGTACTTCAGTCCCACAAGTGGCACCTGGATACCAGTAAGTGTAATGGACACTGTCCATGTCTATGACATACTAGAATTTTGTGTGATATCCTATCCACAGACTGTTAGAAGTGCCGGTCATGTACTTGCTATTTCAATATTTATGTTTTATTCTTAGTAATTCTTTACTATCATAAAAACATTTTTAGTTGATATTTTTGTGTATAATAACCTATCCAAATACCATAAGAGTACTCTGAATTGGTCACAGATTCATATATATGACACACAATATTCTGGCCTCTTAGTTGGACTCATAATTTAATTTTAATTTTGGAATATTGTTTTGCAATATTTAATTGAATTTTGAATTAATATTTAATTAATATTCTGAATATTGTTTAATCTTAATTTTTGTTTTACGATTTATGCTATATCTTTGATTTACAGTCTATTTATAAGGCACAGTATATTTTCTCCTAGTATTAGAAATTTCAAAAAGTGTATTTCCATATTCCATTTGACTTTATTTTTTTCCATTAACCTTATATAACTTCTTCCTTGTCTTTTACACACACACACACAAAAAAAAATATGCATATCATCTGACATAAGATTAGTATCAACTGTTTATTAGTATTATATTAATATCAACATAAGAGTATCAACTGTATTGTAGAAATCTTCAAGGACATTTTAATTGGGTTCATCTAATATATTTTACTTAGTCCTGCATGACTACCATTTCTTTTTTGGCAGAACCGGGGATTGAACTCACACCCTTACACTTGCCAGGTAAGCACTTATTCTACTGAGCCTCCTCCCCCACCATAACTACTGTTTTGAGAGCTCTTGATTCTTTATCCAGGCCATATAACATTTTCTCTTGCCTTTGGATTATGGTCTTTGTTATTTTCTATATGGTACATCTAGAGGTATTAGAATATTTTCAGTTTGCAAAACTGAAAAAAAGAATTTAGTTTTCAAAGGTACATTTATTAAGCATAAAATGCAGTGAGTATAGATCTATTTTTTAAGTCCTTTGAATTAATTAGTCTAGTTCCTTACCCATTTGCTCTTTTTGTTCCTAATGTGGGATAAGATGCGTTTTAATTTTGTTCTTCCATAGCTAATATGTTTCCTATGAATATGCTTTAATGATTTTTTTCTTTACAATTAGTCTTAGACAATTTCATTTTTGTGTACCTTGGTATGATTTTATTCAAATTTGTGCAAAACGTTCATTTTTCTTGGAAATCTGGTGTTATAATTTCACTAAATTCAGAAATTTTAAAACTATTGCCTACCTCCTTCTACTTTGAGAATTCTAATTATATAAGTTTCTTGATTTTGGCACAGAGTGAACTATTATATGACTAATCTGTAAATTCTTTCTTTTTCATTTTATTTTAGACAATTGTTATTGTTATATTCATTTAAGTTTGTAAATAATTTATTTATAATGTGCAATCTATTATTAATCTCATGCTATGCATTCATTTCAAAAATATTTCTCTAAAATTCACTCTCTGTACCTTATATCTTGCACATTTCAAAAATATTTGTCCACAATTTCTTTTTGTATTTTAGGGAAGGGTCTACAGGGTGTTCAGGGTCTCACTACTAGATCAGACTCATAGTGATCCACCTGTTCACAACCTCCCAAGAGCTGGGATTACAGGCACGTGCCAACACGCCCAGTCTCTACAATTTTATTTTATTTTTTTTATTTTTTTTTTTTATTTTTTTTTTTTTTTGTCTTTTTGAGACAGGTTCTCACTATGCAGTTCAGGCTGGCCTCGAGCTCACTTTGTAGCTCAGGCTGGTCTCGAACTCACAACAATCCTCCTGCCTCAGCCTCCCGAGTGCTGGGATTACAGGCATGCGCCACCATGCCCAGCTCTACAATTTTAATATGCTGCATAATTATTAATTTTCAGTAAGGTTAGTGAGAAAAAACTTCAATCATATGTTGGATTATCCAACTAAAATTTTAAATAAATTGTCATAAAACAATTTAACAATCCACTGCAAATTCCCTTGAATCAAGTAATATAATAGAAAATGTGAGTAAAGAAATAGAAAGGACAACAAAGAATTAACTGAAAATATATAATTATAAAATACAATAAACAAGTTTTAAAAAATACTTGCAGCATTTTTACATTATTACAATAAAGAAAATAAGTAATATCTGTGAGCAGGAAGAAAGAACCACACAATTTAAGCAATCTGAATAACAAACATTAAATATACCAAAAACTAAACAGAGCCTTACATTTACTAAGAATAATAACAAATGATTTAGTATTTCTGAGGTCAGAATCTCAACAAAATGAAAGAATATGAAACTGAAACATATTCAATATATTACTGTATGAAACTTTCCCAAATTGTGCCAAAAATCTAACATCAAAAAAATAAACAGCAGATTGAATAAAGCCAAGGAAATCCAGACCAAGACATGTGACAATTAAATTTCTGAAAACAGAGGGCAAAATAACACAATTTCAGATAATATGCATGGCACAGTTTCTGTTTTCTTGCATATACTTAAGCATGACCTATGGAATAGTATGTGGTCTATTTTAGAAAATGAACTGTGTGCAGCTGAAAAAAATGTGTATTCAGCTGTGGTTGGGTGGAACACTCTGTATATGTCCACCAGGTCCATTTGTTCCAAGCTCTGGTTCAGTTCTGCTACTTCTTTGCTAATTTTTTGTCTGGCAGAGCTATCTTTTTTAGATAAAGGGGTGTTAAGGTCTCCTGTTAAGATTGTGGTCTTGGATATTAGATTTTTCATGTCCATTAAGATTTGTCTAATATAGTTGGGTGCTCCTGTGTTTGGTGCCTACATGTTTATGAGTGTTACCTCTTCTTGAATTTTTTTCCCCTAACCATTATATAGTGGCCTTTATTTCATTTGCTCCTTCTTGGTTTGATGTTGAGACTGTCGGAGAACAGAATTGCTACCCGTTTTCTTCTGAGGTGCTGGGGCATGTAGTATTGTTTTCCATCCTTTTATTTTAAGCCTATGTATGTCTTTTTGAGCTAAGTGTGTTTCTTGTATACGATGTACAGTTGGGTTTTGTTTTCTAATCCACTGTGCCAGTCCATTTCTATTAATTGATGAATTGAGTCCATTTACATTGATGGTTATAATTGGAATGTGCTGACTTACGATTGCCATGTTGTATACCTGCTGTTGTTTACTCCTTTTTGTCCTATGTTTGATTGTTTGCCCTGTTTAGTGGGTTCCTTCTATTCTCATTTCTGAAATTCTGGTCATCATGGTCCCTCTCTAGAACATATTTCACTAGTCTGTGTAGAGATGGCTTTGTCATCATGAAATTCTTTAGTTGTTCTTTGTCGTGGAAGGATTTCACTTCTCCATCAAACTTGAAAGAGAGTTTTGCAGGGTATACTAGTCTGGGCTCAAATTTGTTTTTATACAGGCTTTGAAGAATTCTGCTTCATGCTTTCCTTGCATTCATGGTTAGTGTAGAGAAGTCGGCTACAATTCTGATGGGTTTTCCTTTGAATATGATCTGCTTCTTTTCTTTAGCTACTGTCAGTATATTATTCTTGTGTTGGATTTCTGGGATCTTGACTATTATATGTCTCCATGTGTTTTTAGTTGGGTTGAAGCTTTTCAGTGTTCTATATGCTTCTGTTACCTGTATGTTGGATTGTTTACTCATATTTGGGAACTTTTCTGCTATTACTTTTGCCCATATTCTTTTTATATCTTTTGTATTGACTCCTTCATTCTCATTGATGGCAATTAATCTCACATCGTTCATCTTGGCATCGTCTTGCAGGTAATGGATTATTTTTCCTGCATCCTTGTTGTTTTTAAGAGTCCCTTTCTCACCTTTTCACTAGGCGTCTTCAAGATCTGAAGCTCTGTCTGCACTTTCACTCAAATAGTTTACTAGACTCATGATTGAGGTTTTCAGTTCTTCTATATATCTTTGACTCTGCTTCATGCAATCTATTTTTTCCTGTATTGCTCATTCCAGGAATCTGTCATATTTCTGATCTTCTCTATTATTTTTTATCAATGTCTTCTTTAGAAGTAGCTATTCACTCTTTTACTTCAGAGTTTTTTCCAAACTCGGTTTCCTCTGTGTATTTCTGGAATTGATTCTCTACTTCAGATGCTATGATTTCAAAGAATTCTTTTCTTATTTCAGAAATTATTTCTGCTTTGAGTTCCTCTTTACCTTTCTGCTGTTTCTTTTCTTCCAATGCTGTTAATTCATATGTTTCAGCTGGAATAGTGTTCTCTGTACTTGTTCTGGGTGGGCATTGGGTTTCCCCCATATGTTTCTGGATTTGATTCATTACTTCAGATGCTATGTATTCAAAATTTTCTTTTTTTTTTATTTTAGGCGTTAATTCTGGTCTGAGGTCCTCTCTATCTTTCTGCTGTTGTTTCTTTGCTTCCGCCTCTGTTAATTCATTCATTTCAGCTGAGCTAGTGTCCTCTGCACTTATTGGTGGACTCAAGGCCTGAGATTGCATTTTGCTCCTTGTCTTTGTCATTTTGTATAGCACTGACCTCTGACCTTTGGTGTAGAGCTTTGGTGCAGTTACAACCTTAGTGTGTAATGAGATTCAGGTGCTAGTCTACTAAGTTCGAGATTATTCAGTTATGCCTGGCCTAGATGTAGCTGTTGTGTTCTGTTTCTTTTTGCTGCAGCCCTTCTGGTACAACTGTGAGCCTGTGCTTCCCCTCTGTTGTGTCCCTGGTCCAGGGAGCACAGAGGAGTACAGAAGCTCTCCGTCACACTCACTGTGCTATGCTGGATTTGATCAGGACCTGGAAGAGTCACAAAACTACTCATTTTCTCAGCAGGCTTGGAGGCGGGGGCTCCGGGGAATTTCAGGGTGGGATGGGCTGGGGTGAATTGCCTAGAGAGTCTCATGAAGTCTGGCTGGCTCAGAGGTCTTGGGGGTGGGGTCTCTGGATGGCGCTGGCCACCAAAGGCTAGCCAGAAAGCCGATCGTTTTCCCACACACTCACCAGGCCGGGCACACTTAGATCAGGTGCCGGAAAAGTCACAAAACTTCTCACTTGCTTGGTGGACTTGGGGGTAGGGCCTCTGGGGAGTTGCAGGGCGGGACGAGTTGGGTTCTTTTCTTTAAATGTGACGTTTTTCTTTTCTTTAGCAGCTTTTTAGTGTATTGTTCATGTGCTGAATTTATGGGATCTTGATTATTATGTCTGGGTGTGTTTTTAATTGGGTTGGTGTTATATGGAGTTCTATATGCTTCAGTTACCTGGATGTCAAATTATTTCCCCACATTTGAGGAACTTTCTGCTATTACTTCTGTCCATATTCTTTTTATATCATTTGTATCGACTCCTTTTTCATTGATGCCTATTAGCCTTACATTGTTCACCTTTGCATTGTCTTGTAGATGTTGAATAATTTTTTCCTGCATCCTAGGGTTTTTTTTTTTTTTTTGCGAAACTGGTAATTGAACTCAGGCCCTTGGACTTGCCAGGGAAGTGCTTATTCTACTGAGCTATCCGCCTGACTCCCATCCTAGTTGTTTTTAAGTGATCTTTTCTTGCCTTTCCACTAGGTGCAACTTTGTCTCCCAGGTCTGAAAATCCATTTTCACTTTCATTCAAACAGTTTTGACAGATTATGATTGAGTTTTTAATTTCTTGTACAGCACTTTGAATCTGCTTCATGCATCTTATTTCTTTCCTATATTTGTCACTCAAGGATTCCATCGTTTGTCAATTCTCCTTTATTTTTTGTCAATGTTTTCTTTAGAATCACTTAGTACTTCTTTCATTATAGTTATCGTTTCTTGTTTTACTTCAGAAATTATTTCTAATCTGATTACCCTATACTTTTCCGCAGTTGTTTCTTTACTCCAGACATTATTAGTTCAGAGATTTCAGGTGTGTGATTTCTGGTTTTTTTTATCCTATTGTCTCGTGCATTTGTTCTGGGTGGGCTCAGAACCTGAAAATGCATCTTGCTCCTTCTCTTTGTCATGTTATATAGTATTGTCTTCTGACATTCGATGTAGAGCTTCTATTATTATCTTAACATCAGCTCTGGATCTACCAAGTTCAAACTCGTCTAGGTGGGTGTGGCTTGGGTTTGTCTGCTGTGTGGTCCATTTCTTTGTGTTGCATCCCTTGGAGGTGAACCCGTTGTGCCACTCTGGAAAGATGTTCAGCTCCTGGATCAGCTGGGTAGATCTTGCCTCTGGCCTGTCTGCAGGGAGTTCTGCCACAGGGTTCCACATTGGGTCTGTCTGATGGAGGAAGTTCTACTCCCATGCTGGGCCTGGGTGTTCACTTGAATGAAAATCCAGCGTGCCCCAGGGAGTTCCACTCACACAGCGGGCCTTGGCTCTGGATTGAATGATGATTGAATTTAATATTGATACTAATTGATTATCTTTTCCCTTTCACATTATGTTTTTCTTTTTCTTTTTGGGGGGTGGGGGTAGGGGAACCGGGGATTGAACTAGACCCTTGTGCTTTCCAGGGAAGTGCTTATTCCACTGAGCCATCTCCCTGGCCCACATTATGTTTTTCTTGAACTTTGGGATTACCATAATTTCCTATTTTATCCTGGAAATTTTGAATACCATTTTAAGAGGTTTTTAAATCTCATTTAAATCTTTCATTTTAGCTAGGAGTTTCCTGGTTTAGGTGTAGTGAGTAGATTCTGTTGTTCTTTTGAGGGTTGTGGTTTCAATGATAGCTTAGGTTCCAAAGCTTTTGTAGTGTTATCTGGATCTTCTTTATTCTTCTGTACTTTTTGTGTTCCTGAACTCTCCCTACTGATCCTATCTGTGGAGACAAAGTAGTCCATTTGGCTGCCCAGTATTGCTGGGCTGTCTTGCATGAGGAATTCAAGGACAGAATCCATTCAGCATAAGTCTCCTAGTTCTACATGGTACAAGGCTTTGAGATGCTGCACCTGCTAGAATGTCACTCTGCCTATTGCTGTCTCAGTACCACTGGGCTGAATTGGCACAAAGTGAGTACAATATATTAAATTGCCATCAATATCAGTCAGGAAGAGGGACCTGGGATGATGATTCAGAGTCATTTCTAGAAATAACAAAGGGCATAGAAATAGAACAAGTTCCATCAAAACTACTAGAAATAAAAATTCAAAATCTGTTTTTGACTCAGATAAGAAAATGTGGAGTAGAGCTCCATGTATTTTTAATAGGCTTTTCAGGTGTGTTTGGTATATATAAAATTTGAGGCCAGCAGAGACAAAGCCTACATTTGACTTAATGTTTCGTCTTAATGTCCACTTCCTATTTCTGACAGGGATGTCTCATAAGAGGTCTTAAAACCACTGCAAAAATCTACCCAGTGCTAGAATCCCACCTTAAAACAGCTTGTGCATATTTATACCACATTTACTTTCTTCCATCCAACCAAGAAGGTCCACACAAGCAATCAGAAACAATAGAACCACCAACTATGACAATAATTCTCCCACTCAAAATGCCACTTAAAATTTTCTACACATTGCTGTTGTCTTTCACCCATATTTTTATAGTGCATTTGTATAATATAATACCTTGTCCAATTTTTGAAGGGCAGGATAGTATACTTTAAGAGTATAGAGTTGAGAACAATCCAGCCTCCTTTATGTCTTTGGGAATGGTTTTACCTCATGGAACTATATAAGAGCTATATGAGAAGAGCTAAATGTGAAATACATATAAAATGTAGAAAGAATGCTAAAAACGAATGGTTATTTTAGTCCATTTGTATTACTCAAACTCAATGTTGCAAGATGCATTATCCATATACAGCTTTAATCATCATCAAATCATCTAATCTCAATATTTATCTCAGGGATTTCAGAAAAAGCCATGCTACAAATGTGCCAAGGTTGTTCCTCAATTTTGATGTTGTAGTAATGAAAAGTGTATCACTCTTTGGGATAGCTCTTAAATTTTCCACAGGCATTCTCTCTCTCTCTCTCTCTCTCTCTCTCTCTCTCTCTCTCTCTCTCTCTCTCTCTCTTTCACACACACACACACACACACACACACTTCACTCTTTCTCTTTCTCCCTTCCTGCCTCCCCAGAATCATGTGAAAATGATGAAATGTTGTTCAGTTTCATGCCTTACAATGAAAATTGTTTTGTTCATGTGTAGATTGCTTCAATTATTTGTCTTCTTCCTTGAAATCTAACATTGCACCTAGATTACCTTAGGCTAAAAGACAAAGTTTCATCTATTGAATAGATAGATAGATAGATAGATAGATAGATAGATAGATAGATAGATAGATAGAGATATAGATTAGTCTATTGGCTATATATGTATATATGTGTGTGAACATGTATATATGTATGTGTGTATATATATATATATACAAAATAGGGTACATATACAGCTACTTTATCTTAGTTCAATGAGAAGAAAGATTTGCACTAATAGTGCTTAGACAACATATCATATCTGCATCTTGTACTCTGAGTAACTACTACAAAGGCAACAATATGCAATGTGTTAATTATTGCAACTCTCCTATGAACCTGTATTGAAACTATCTCATTGATATTACTTTCTCATTAAAATTAATAAAAAACAGAATATCACTATTAAATTTTTGCATAACTTTTCTTTTTTAATTCAATTTAATATTTATTTATTTATTTATTTATTTATTTATTTATTTATTTTGCATTTAGTACAGGGTCCACAGGGTCTACAGGGTCTCACCACATAGATTGGGCTTGTGGCGATTCTCCTATTTTCAGCCTCCCAAGCACTGGAATTACAGGTGTGCACTGCTACATCCAGTCTCAGTCGTCACCTCAATACACCCCAGGGGCAAAACCAGCGTGGCAGGCCAGGCATTGAACCCTGGCATTTGAATCTGTCTAAGCAAGTGCTTTAATCCGTTGAGCTCTCTGGCTGACCCCTATATAATTTTTCTTAGTGACAGAATTTCCATGTGTTGTCATCTGGGTTTCTCAAGGTGAACAATAATACAAAGACAGGACACTTAATGGTGTGATTATTTTATATTAGTTACCCAAAGAGTCATACACAAGGGAGAATCTGTTCATACACTAAAGACCACCCCAGAAAACTCCAGCTGAGGGCCTGGATCTCACAGCAATATCTTGCATGAGTCCAGCTGAGGGCCTAGAGGCCACAACCCTGACCCCAGGATTCCCCAGCTCACAACCATGACCCCAGGATTCCCAAGGGCCCACAATGGTGTATAATTCAGGCCTGGTTCATGGATTTGTGCTGGGAGAGTTCAAAGGTCAGCCTCTCTTCTCCTCCTCCTCTTTCTTCCTTTCCTCCTCCTTCTCTTCCTCCTCCTCTTCCTCTACCTCCTCAACCTCCTGCTCCTCCTCCTCCTCTTCCTTCTTCTTCAGTTCTGCTTCTTACACAACCAGCAACCATCTTCAGCGTGGGCCCCCACACTCAGCACCACTCTGGTTCAGGTTATCTGGGTGTTAAAGTTGACCACCCGTTGTCAATCCAACACACCATAAAATCATTTGTTTATGTAACCAGTCGCTGGATCAAACATTTATTGAGCTATTATTATTATCCAGACACGTTTTTAGGTATTGCCCACCTAAAAGCAGCATTTAACTTCAGTGACATCTTGTCAAAGCACAGATTCTGATTCTGAAAATCAGGTGTGGCCCCAAATCCTACCTTTCCAACAATTTTGACTGGCTTGAGAACCACCTAAATGGCTGTAAAAATTACAGCACATGTAAAATGATTCAAAAGAAACCATTTTTAATTCATTCCTCATAAGATAATAGAGCTAACTCTATATACATTCAAGGTTTTCAATTAAAGTTGGTGTTTTGAATTACTTAGAAGTAAGTAATTAAAGGAAAGCTATATTAAATTAAGAAAAGTCAAAAAGGAATTTTGCTTTTAGACTACACATTTCCAAATAAGTAATAAAGTAATACTAAGGAGATGTCTTAAGCTTGACTAAATGAAAAGATAAAGAGTTCTTTGAACGTATAATGAATTGCTTTTAGTTTAATTTTGTTGAAAACAAACCATAAAATATGAATGAGCTTTAAACTGTGCTATCTTTTCTTCCTAAATATAGTTATTAACAAAGGTTTTACTTTATTTGCATACTTGAAAAACCATTGTTTTATAAATTGCTCTTTAAAAGTGCAAACTCTATTGGGAAGTTTATTTCCCTATCACAATATCTATTATACCTTTTGGGTTTGATTGACTCTTTCAGGAAAGAAACAGTTCATGTTTAATCTTTTTGGACCAATTGTGCATGCTTGTATCCGGCAATTGGAACAACTACTTTGAAGACAATAATATGTAATATTACAGCCTTTGTCAAATTCTTGTCATCTTGTTTTATGAAATTCTGTGTTGTTTCTAATTTTTTTGCATTTTTATTTACCTTGAAGTAAAAATGAAAGCACAAGGGATGGCCAAATAGCTCAGTGGATTAAAGTGCGTGCTTAGGAGACACAGGGCTAGGAGTTCATTCCTAGATCCCCTGGCCTGCCATGTCTGCCCTGCCCTCAGGGTGTGCTCAGATGGCAATTGAGACTGGATGTGGTAGTGTGCACCTGTATTCCCAGCACTTGGGAAGCTGAAAATAGGAGAATCACTATGAGTCTGACCTATGCAGTGAGACCATGTTGACCCTGTAGACCTTGTCCTAAGTCCAAAAAAAATAAAAATAAAAATAAAAAAGTAAAAGCACAGAGCCACTTGCCTCAAGTTTCCCAAGTAGAATTTTCCATCTCACAGGTAAGTCTGGCACAAAAAATGCTAGAGAAGATAGAGGGGAGTCACTGAAGGGGTCCCTACCTCTTATTTAAATCCCCTTGCTGGAGGAAATTCTGGTGGGCATTTTCCAACCCCAAAATAATGCTGTTAAGGGATGGAAGTTTCCACTCTTGCATGGAGCTACAGGACTAGGAGATTCCTCTGCGTTCACTGCCCTTCAGTTTAGTGAATGATTTCTGCTTATCTCTGGTTTTTAGCAACACTCCATTCTGCCTCACTGACATCCATGTTCCTTACAACTTTCATGTAGAAAAGTAAAACTCAAGAGGATGGCAACTAATGTGCGTCTGATACTAAAAATGGACTGAATCCTCTAAGTTCCATTATTTTTAAAGTTGTGTGATCTTATACATTTAAGCAGATATGGTAGAGGTTTTCTCAGGCTGGTTTCGCATGCTTGCTAGACTATGTAGGTTCAGTTTGTTCTAGCTTATTTTCTGTCCTTGCTTCAGATGATAGCAAAAGTTTTCACCAAAATCCCCAAATTTTAAATTGTGTTAGCAACTAGGTAGGACATAGATGACTACTCAGTCAAAATAGAAACTTCGGGGAATCAAATCGTACCTTTACTGCACACACAGTACAAATATGCTCTCATTTATCAGCAAGCACTTCCCACTGCGTGCTGCTCTTTATCCCTCACTCCCTTCCACCCTGCCCCCCCATTGTTCTCTCTCCCCAAGTGACAGAATAAAGGGGCTCCACCACCGAGCTTGGCATTCCCACTGATAAGTGTTTAGCAAATTCGCTTAATGTGTGAAAGTAATTTTAAAATATGTTAAAAATGCTATGCCTACATATTTGTACATCGTCCTGTGAGGGAAAAGTAGCCACACGTTCTCAGCCAGCCTCCTCGATTTTCCTTAGAGAGTTTCTTTGTGCTGTGGCTCATTCAAAGCCAGCAGGGAAACCTTACAGTTGGTCATTGTACTCCAGGGAAGCTTATGGAACTGTTGCAGAAATAAGGTACAAAGGAGGACCTGGCCTTCTGCCAGACTGCATCGGTCTCTCCCCCTCCTCTTCGAACAACATGTTTTCCTCTTCAGCATTTAGTCTATAAAATATAGAACATGCATTTCATCTAAGACATTTTAGGGATATAAACTGTGGCGATTATACCCCAAGTAATATTAATAACTGATTAACAACTGTCTTGTAACAATTACACTCCATAATGAGTATTAACACTAATTAATATTGAGCCAGATAACTTTTCCATAAGCTTTCTATAGACTAACTCATTTATTTCTCACCATAGTGGACAAGGTGGAGTCTGTCTACATACCCCTTTAACAGATGAGGGTATCAAGGCAGGAAGTGAAACAGGGTCTTCGTGCTCCAGACGTAAAACTAAAAACCACTTTCTGCCAGCATCATTTGCCCAGCCCTTTCTACTCCAGTTCTCCCTCATGACTACCTTGGACAAGTTCTTTCTTTCCCTAGTGAACTTTCTAATAATTCAGGAAGAACTAATGAAACTGGCTTTAATTATATTTGACTTAATTTTAGATTTTATTTTGCTCTACTTTTACTTATTTATTTCTGTAGTGCTGGGGTGAAACCCAGGGCATCCCGTGCACTAGGCAACTATTCTACCACTGATTCATAACCTCCAACCCAGTAATTTATTTTATGTAACCTCAATCTGATTGTGTAAACATCTAAGCATTTGTGCTACAATTATTTTCCCTTTTTCAGTCTTTATTTATTTATTTACTTACTTGGCACAGGATCTCACTAAGCAGCTTAGACTCAGAGTGATCCTTCGGTCTCAGCCTTCCCAGAGCTGGGGATTACAGATGTGTGTCACCATATCTGGTTTTGGTGGTCAACACGTTGGCAAGGCATGCAGTACCAGGGATTGAACCTGGGTCCTTGCACTTCACAGACACTCAGACCCCGAAGCTGTCTCCCCATCCTTGCAATTGTTTTTTTTCAATGATGAGTGTTCCCTTATACTTCTGATCTACACAACAAGACTCCAGCAATGCATAGTACAAAATAGTATTTAGAAATATAAAATGTAATAGTTATTTGGCTAGCATCCTATCATTCATGCTATTATCAGCAAGTATGGTCCAAAGCCTCCACAAACTGTGAGCTAAATAAATCTTTCCATCCTTAATTTTGGGTGTCAGGTGTTTTATCCCAGTAACAAGAGAAAAGTAACCGAGACAACATTCATTTATAGCAAAATTCAATATGTTTAAGATGTTAATTCTTCCAACTTGCTCTCTAGATTCAATGAAATTCCAATAAAACTGAAGCAAGTTCATTAGTAGCTGCCAGAAATCTGTTTTTGAAGTGTAAAAGATAAGGACCCAGGGCAGTTAAAATACTACAGGAGAAACAGAAGACTGACAGTGGGCTAAACTTTTGAGTCTCTTTAAAGCAACAGTAATCATGACAAGAGGGTGTTAGAGAGATAACAAATACAGCCATAGGGAAATAGATCTGCATAAATATGGGGACTGATCTATAATAAAGGGGTAAAAGGAATGCCATACACTGAGCAAATGATGCAGTGACTTCCAGACACCTTTACCATGAAGAAGACCAGCATACATGGAAGGACAATCTCAGAAAGAAAAGAGAAAAAAGGAGGAACAAAAATATTTGTAGAAATAATGGTTGAATGCACATATTTGATGCAAAACTGGTCTAATTTTTCCCTCTTAAAATACAAGAGACATATCCATTCCTAGATACATTACAGTCAAACTGGAAAGAAAGAAAGAGACTCTTGAGAACAACAGAAAATCTACTCATCGTATACCAATAGTCTGCGGCAAGATTAACCACGACTTCCACTGATAAAACAGTAGGAGGAAGGCATTAGGCAGCATATTCAAAGAGGTAAATGAGAAAACAATTTCAATCAAGGATTCTGTCTCCAGGAAACCTATTCTTTAGTAATGAAGAAACAGGGAGCACATTCACAGAGCAAGACAGCCAAGATGATTTGCTGCCAGCAGGGCTGCCTTACAAGGCTTACTAAAGGAAAGCTTTTGAGTGGCAAGAAAAGGTTCATTCTTGGATTACTTGTCAGTGTGTGTGTGTGTGTATGAGCACATGTGTATGCAAGATTCCTCTAATTTCTTCTGCAGTTTAATACCCATTGAGTTCAAAACCAAAAATGCTAGAAATGCAAAATAATATCATTTCAAAGTTTGTGTCAATTTTATATATATTTAGACTTGTGAATTTCTAATACTGTGTTGCTTTAGTATTTTTGGGCAAAGGTTTAAGTCTGCTCTTTGAAGATCGATGCAGCGGTTGATATATCCTGTCTATTTGAAAACTGAGAAGTTTAGAAATTTAAGTGACTCAGCAATAGGCCAGCATCTTCACTTTGTAAACATCCTGTTTTTGTGGAAGAGGAGGGCCTGGAGATAGTTTGGGGAGATACTCAGGGGTGGGTAGATAATCCCTCTCCTTGTGTTGCTGCTGTTTTGCTGTCTTTTGTCTGCCTAAATTGTTGCCCATGTGCCATGCCACTGTGCCTTGGGGCCAGTTGATTATGGAGTGAGCTAAATGAAGTTCTTCCTTAATTTTGAAATTTGGGTATTTTTTTTCATCAATGTGAGAAAAGTAACTAAGACAACTGCAAAGTAAAGGATTATATAGTTTTTTTGTTTGTTTGTTTGTTTTGTTTTTAAATCACAGTGTTACAGAAGTATAAAAGAAATTCCAGTTCTAAATGAGTACATGCAATGCAATAAGGAAAGTTGGAGTTGTAGAAAGAGGAGTTCCTCAATGTGGTAATTAATTCAAGTTAATATGAAAATTTCAGACAGCCGCCTATTTTCCAAATGAGACTGGGGCACATCAGACATCCACAAGGAAGTAGTAACATCTGGCATCCAGGGAAGCACCCTTCTGCCAAGATGAGCAGGTGAGTTGGAAGGAGGGATCTTGAAGATCCAGAGGGGGAGGGATCTGCTGTGGTGGAGGTGTGGGAGAGGCTGTGGGTAGCTTTCTTCTCTTACTGCCATTTCCTCACTCTCAGGAGCACTTTGGATGAGGAGATCAGAGCTCTGTGATCTAGGCCTCAGCCTCATTCCTTGGCCTCCAAGAGAACTTTCAGGACTCAGTCTCCTGGCAGTGACAGTACTATCCAGCTGATTAAGATGTTTCTCTTTCTTCTGAAATGCATTTTTAATACCAAGAAGTGCCTTAGTTCCACTACCTGGGCAAACCAGAAGTTATCCTTGTCTTCGTATATGGATTGGAACACTTTCTTCTATTAATCTCTTGCTTTTGAATTAATCTACCCAATAACTGGGAGAAAAAGATAATCAGAAAGGTAATAAACTCTTGGACAAACCAGTAGACACTGATTCTTCCTTTCTTCTACTCTTTTTTCTTTTTTTTAAACTTTTTCAAAACAAATACAAAAACTTAGGAGGGAAACATCTCAGGAAAGACTAACAACATCTTTTGGCACAAGGGTCAGGGAAGGAGTGGGGACCTCTGGGAAAGGACAGATCAAGAATAGGTCATAAGTCCCTTCTCCTAATGGGTACCTCTGGGCCTTACTGCTTCTCAGTGTCAGTCTGATGTGAGGATCATGCTGAGCCCTTCAGGCTCCACCACAGGCTCGAATAACCACTGCATTCAGGAAGCAAAATGGTATTGATATAAGGAAGAAAACTCCCAACCTGCTAGATATCTGGGATGAGTTCCTGTTCTCTAAAATTGAAGAATGTGAGGCCAGGGAATAAGCACTTCCCTGGCAAGGACAAGGGCCTGAGTTCAATCCTCGGTTCTGCCAAAAGAAAACAAAAATTAAAATTGAAGAATGACTTTTATGAACAATGGAGGGTAAGAGCAGAATATACTTCAGAGAGAGAGAGAGAGAGAGAGAGAGAGAGAGAGAGAGAGAGAGAGAGAGAAGTGAGTGAGTGAGGTGCAAAGGAACCAGCCCTTTCTACAGAATTTTACAGAGAAAATATAAGACGTGAGGCAGGTCCAAGGTGGGAAACATAGAAACTCGCAAGGTGGTCATAAGGTGGGGAGGTGGGACAAAACCATGCTCAACCAATAAGATTACAAGCACAATTGCTTAGGTAAAATTCATTAAATCAAACAGGTATGACTACTGAACAAGGGCTTTTCCTGTAGTGGGTTGGTTTAGTGAATCTTCCTAGCTTTCTCAATGTGGTTGATTTAGACTTATCAATCCCTGATGTTTATGCTTAGAATGTATGTGTGTGCCTTTTTTATCTTTTGTCTTTAGGTCTGGCTCAAAGAAGAGGTGCCTGTTTCCCCCACGGACTCTTCTGCATTTCCTCATTTTAGAAAGGAGTCAGCTCTGTTTGACTGCCTACAATATTTCTATATAACTCATTTGCCTACAACAGTATTTGGCTAAGAGGCAAGTGTGAAGCTCAGCCTGTGGTTCTTGAGCTGAGGAACTGTGACTTAAGACACCCTTTGTAGAGCTTGCAGAGAAAGCCTGTTGTGACTTCCAATCAAGAATAATAGAAAATATTGTAACCACTTTAAATTTGAGATGCTTACTAAAGGTAGAAAGTCATACTATTCAGAAAAAATTGTCTATGAAGCCCAGATAGATGAGCATGAGAACTGAGGCAAAGCTTTCCTTTCTTCCTTGTCTTTCTACACCACATGCAGAAGAAATGGACCAAGTTGTTCTATTCTCTGAAAGGTAAGGTTTCATGAGGGACATATGAAACAACTCCAACTTTTGACCCCTAGTGTGCCTAAATATCTGCCTAGACTCAGATCCAAATCTTATGCTCTCTCTGAAATCCACCAGTCTCTTCTTCATCTAAGATTGAGGCCTATACAGAAACTGTTCTTACATCCCACTCAATGGTGTAAGGCTTCATCTCAATAGAAAATGAGTACCTGGGATGCCACTGGCTGAAGTCGTTGAAACAGGGGATGGTTTCACCCTCTGTGCTCCAGAAAACTCATCAGGCCAGTAAACAACCCACTATCAGCTGTTCCCATTGCAACCTGGCCTCCCAGGACCACAACCCAGCCTCCGTATTTACTGTGTATTCTAAGAGTAGGCACAGGAGAAGCAAGGACAGGTACAGCCCTCACCATCTGATTTTGAGAGCAATAAAACATTCAGGAGACAGGACCTGGGTGCTCCCAAAGTGTCTCTACGGAAGTCTCAATCACCTTTCAGCTAGATAGCTAGGTAAGAGATATTTTACACCAAGAGCCAAAGAGGGCCAGAAAGATGAATCAGTTTAGGAATCAGTTCCTGAAAAGTTCAAAGTTAAGATAAGGATGATTCAGAGACTGACATTAAAGGCTTAAGAAGAGTAACTTGGGAATTCAGTTTTCTAGGATTCTGGACAAGAAATATCACCTCCAAAACTGGACTTTCTTCAGCTGTAGGGGGTGGTGGCTCTCAACTGCATTAATTTTGTCCTAGTAACAGAAGCTCTAGTTTAGTCTTGAGTCCACCTGTATTAAGATACTGTCACTCCTTGAGTCCTGCCCCACCTTTGTAAGATGTTGTCACTCCTTCAACCCTTCCCCACCCTTGTTAAGATGTCACTCCTTCAATCCTTCCTCATACTTCTTAAGGTGTTGTAGGTATTCAAGCAGAGATGAAACAACATAGGTGGAAGTGTTTCTGATCTGTAAGGATCATGGAAATGCATTCAGATGCTGGCCAGATATTTAAGATCTGTAACCCAAGATGGCTCCAACAGTTGACTTTATTAATAAACTCTGTTGTTTTGGTCTTACATGGAAATAATTCCATTGTTTCAGAGCTAGGCCACATTTCTCAATAGCCCATTCAACTATGAAGTCGTTGGTAAGTTAATGCGTTGACTATGCTAGTGCCCTCACTGTGGTCATACCCTAGACATCCATTAACCCTTTCCATGTTGACAATCAAGATTAACTATTCTAAGAAGCCATTTTGCTAGTGTCCCATTCTGCGCTCCTCAGAGGGTGAGATGGTGGAACCCATTCCAGAGGCTTCAGTTTGTCCCCTGGTGAAGAGTCCCACAACTGGAAGTACCAGAAAGGCAGATGGCAAAGGTATGGGCTGGGTCCCCATACATGGGGTGAAGTTACTCCTCAGTGCAGGTGACAGATCTATCTTGGTGAAGACTCTTCTTCACTTGAGGTCTGTGTTAGCACTCAGATTGTTCCTGAAACAAGAGAAGAGTCAGAACTCTGAGCCTGCCACTGATGAGTCTGTAAAGTCAAATTTAGGGTGAAAGGACAGGATATGGACCCCAGAACTACAGAGAAGAAATGTTCCACAAGGGCAGTGATGACTGACCAGACAGAAGTAGAAAGGAGCAAGGTTCTGTTCCTTCTGTTCTTCCTGAGTACAAAAGAGAACCTGAAGCCTCTTCCATGGAGACCCCTTCACAGACCTCCTCAGCAGCCCACACTATCAAACCCCTATAGAGATCTCCACAGTGCCCCTTGCAGGTATCAGGAGACTAAAGAAGAAATAGAAAGGTGAGGTACCCACAGTGTGTCTATGTTTCGGCCTCTTGCCCCAAGTGCAACAGGTAATATTCTGTGCTTGTCTGGCAGCCACCACATGTTCCTGTGAACTTTTGCTTTGTACCTAAAACTTCCCTTAACTGTAAAAAGTAATAACTTCTGCACGTGCTGAGCCTGACCTCCCTCTACTTCTAAACTTCAAAGGATAACACCTGCTAAACTTTTGCCTCTGAATGTACTTCTGCAAAATTCCACTTAGCTCCCATTTTTGACCTCCCAAATTAAAAGAGATATAAAAACCTCTCCCTCATTGCTCAGAGCCCAGGCTCTGGAGAATTTATGTCCTCTGCGTCATAGTTGGCTTAATAAAGAGCTTGATATTCTCCACGTAAGTGCCCACGGAAGACTTGGAATCCCTGATTCCTACAAAACCAGAAGAGTCCTCTCCAGATACTCCTAAAATCTCTGAGATTACTGGCACATTGGGGAACATAAGCACTGAAATGTATTCCTAGAGAGCCTTTCCCTTATGAGTGCAGTTTAGTTGAAGAGAAGATTCACAGAATCCTCCTGAGTGTAACTCCCAGTCCTGACCCTGACTTATTCAGTGACCTTGCCAAAGTACCAGGCCACTATGATTTCATTTCCTCCTGTGCAAAATGACCATAACAATTGTTTATTTCCTAGCATTAAAGTCATGGTCTGTATAAGTTCATTTCATAATGTTCTAAACCTAAATAAAGGCCAGGTAATCCAAACTGTTTACTATCAACTTTTGCAGGCACAGTAGAAAGGAAAAATCTTTAACCGACTGAAAGACCTGGTAATATTAGGATTCTTGAGTTTCTTTTTGGACTTTATTAAAATTGAGCCATGATAATCATAAACATCAAAGCACATGGGAATGTTTTAAAAGTTGACACAAATTTTACTTGTCAAAAGTTTATTGCTGTGAGTTCCACTGTGCTGCTGAACTCTGCCCTCTGGGCCCCACACCCCAGTTCCTCTGTGCCACCAAACTCTGTCAGAGGAATAATATTTTCAGTAATTCTATTCACACATTTTTTAGTGTTGAGAATTGAATCTAGAGTCTTCACACTGAGCTGAATCCCCAGATCTTTTATTTTTATTGTTTCAAAGGCAAGACAGTGTCTTGTTAAATAGCTACATTACCCAGACAAGACTTGAGACTTCAATCTTTGCTCAGCCTCTCAGCGCTCTGGGACATGCTCTATGTGCCTTACACAAGTTACATTCTAAGTATTATTAAAATAGATAATAGTAAGGAAAACACAACCTAAATCATTTACAAAAATTATAGCTGTGTACATTTCTCTAATTCCAAGTCCTCATGAGCCTGAAGCAGTCAGTTCTGGGCTAGCCAGTCAAATGTTCGAAACCCTACCAAAGAGGATGAAAAGGCATGTAGAACACCTCAGGCTCCACTCTGAAGTCCAGCTAAGTATTAATTTCAAGTATACTTATGGAATATGTTAGTAAATTTAGAGTAATTTGATTATCCACAATGCATTTGCTATCCCACCATGTTCCCAGACTATATCTACACTGGCCATCTTAGAAAGTCATGCTGTGAATCATGGGAGCACTAAAAACTTCATCAGACTAACATGACTATTCACAAGTCTGAGAAAATAGTTTAATGTTTATTTCTTGTGGCTCACTACTTTCTGTCTAGCAACATATGTAGTTAATCATTTCTTCATTCATATATTTTAAGAAATATTTATTGTGTGTCAGGCACTGTCATAAATGAGCACTAGGAATGGTGAGCAGGAATCATCCTTGGAGCCATAAAACATATTCTAAAATAGGATACATACATTCTGCAAATATTTATAATCAGCTGTTAACTCACTGTGATAGACAAACTGGGTTATGGAACCCAGCATAAGTTCCTCTAAGGAGATGAATTTCAGCTTTGATTTTTATGGTGAATAGTGTTGTCTAGGTAGGAAAAAAAATTAGCATATGCACCAAGCCATGAAAATGAAAGGAGGTTTAAAATCCAATTTGGATGTTTCTCCTGGTGAAGTAATGCCAGAATGGAGAAGTACCTCAGCATAAGGGAATTGGGAAGTGATTCAAAGACTTTGTGCCTGGACATAAAATGACTAGATTAATATCTTTCATGTCTGGGAGACATCTTGGTGAAGATACCTGAGAGGCAAATGAATAGCCAGATCACAGGAGCCTTCAGGCTGCAGGTAAGGACTTGGGAGCCTTAAACTTCAGCAAAAAATGGAAAAAAACAACAACAACAGTAAAAAGAGATTTCATGTGGAGGAAATGTTCACTGAGAAAAATGTAGGGTCCTGAAGAGAGACTGAAACACATCAATAGTTAAAGAAAGAGGAAGAGGACACTATAAAGAATACAGAGGAAGTAGAAAAGGAAAGCCCAGAGAGAGTGAGATAGTCCTCTCATACTCTCTGGTGGGGCCAGGCATTAGAACAACACCTGTGGCAGGAGTTTTGTCAGTGCTCACAATGCCTATGTTTCAAGTTCTAATTTAGCACATCAGAAATTTACACTTTCTTGGGCGAGCAAGATAACTCAGCAGACTAGCAATCTTAGGCCAGGGCAGGGACCGTGGTTTTTGAGCCCAGGCACCACATGCTGTACCAGCCCAGCCTACAGGGTGCCCTGAGCTGGCCAGAGTCCAGGCACAGTGTCATATGACTTTACTTCTGGCACTGAGGAGGTTGAAAACAGGAGGATCACTATGAGTACAAGCTGCATAGCGAGACCCTGTAACAACCAAATACATTTAAAGAAAAGAAAAGAAATTTACTCTCTCTGTGTAGGTATACATAAACAAAATAATATATGGACTTTAATGCACTTTGCATTAATGTTTACAATAATTCAGGACTGATAACAACATAGTTATGTACAATAGGAAGCTGGCTAAATAAATTACAGTATAGTCATACTAAGAAATGCATGGCATAGCTAAAACTGCCTTCTATATATCACTTGGTGTTAAGCAAATAAAGCAAGCTGCAACACTTCATGTACTGCACCTAACCATATAGTCAACAATATGTATTACATATGAAATAAGTATCTGTTTTATAGATGGCATATAATATTAATATAAGTAAGAAATAGAGACAAAAGTATGCACAGCCCAATGTAGAAATAGCCACAAAGCAAAGGTGAATGGCACGGAGAACTGTAGCTGGAGAAAGTGGAATTGAGGCTGGCTTGAGTGAGCTGACCCAGGAGCATGCAGAGGTGGATGTGGAGGAGGCAGTGTAAGGAAGGAAGCAGCGAGTAGGATGTAGAGGTGATGGCGATGGCAGAGGTGGACAGGGGCGGACACGGAGCAGGAAGGGTGATTGTCCAGGGAGGAGGAAGGACATCTTCACCAAATGCAATGCATGGAAGGAAAATGTGGGTCATAGTCAGCCAAAAATCATATTTTATTGGTGAGAAGTTTAAAAAGCTATTTTTCTATCCATTTCATGTAATTCTGTACAGGATATGTGTGGTTTCGCTGTGCTACTAAAATCATCCACACTTTTAATTAATTCACTTGTTCAATAACATTCTGCTTGGATTCAGGTTAACTGTTCAATGCATGCCTACAATTATCTTTCTTCCAAAAATGCCTTTATTTTTTTTTCTCTCTCAGACTTAAAAATCTCCTGAGATGCAGTGTTGGGTTCAGCAATTCACTGTGAAAGGCACTGAAGGAATGTCTCCACTCTCATGGTGTGACATGTTTGCCTAAACATTGTCTTTGAAAGCCAGAATGCAAAAGGAGCAAAAACTGGGGAGAGCAAAGCTTGCTTTTATAATAAGATCATGCTAGGGCAAGGGGGATAGCTCAGTAGAATAAGCACTTGCCTGGCAAACACAAAGGCCTGAGTTCAATCCCCAGTTCTGCAAAAAATAAAATAAAATTAATAATAATGATAATGATAAGACCATGCTGGCAATAAATAATTCAGTTTTTTTAAAAAAATGCATTTGGTACAGGGTTTCTCTATGCACCTCGGACTCATAGTGATCCACCTATGTTCAGCCTCCACACTGCTGGGATTACAAGTTGTGCCACTACGCTTGGTCTCATTGTCTAGCTCATTCTGACCAGAGGCAGGGCCAGCCCAACAAAATACTCTACTCTTGAAATAACATTAATCCCGTTATGAACACTGAATACTATTTACCACATCCTTTCTTTTTAGGCACCACCTCTCAAAACCCTGCACCAGGAATTAAGTTTCAATGTAAAATATTGCAGAAACTATCTAATCAAAGCAATGGCTATTGTTTTACTATTACTAGCATTTATACTTCAATAATATTTTATTTGCTTTAAGTTTCTTTCAAGTAATGCAAGCAGGTAGTAAGACGTGAACCACACACCTAGATATTTCATCTTTTTCCATGAACCAGGTAAGTATATTGTCTTGCAAGTGCATTGTGGTCATGAGGTGTGGTTAAGCCAATCATTGTTAAATAAGGAAATTCCTGGCTCCTTCCTCATAACCTGCTGCAGTAATTGAATTCATTCCACAGCCCTGTGGACACTCCTAAATCATTCTGTCACTGAGAATGTGCATCTGTGTCACACTTCTTATGTCTGATAACCCAAGAAGAACATTAGGTTGGTTCTGAAGAATGAATATAATGCACACACTCATACTGTAGGCACCATAGTGAGTGTTGGTTAAGTGGTCTCTTAAATTCTTAAATTCCCAGAAATCTATCACTCCCTCCCGCTTTCCAGCAAATATTGCAAATTCCTTTTGATTCCTTATGTACTTCTGTTTAATCTCTGAAAGCTTCCCTTAATCCTACTTACATAATTTCTTCCTTGAAGCATCGCTTATTATTCAGAATCCCCTAGAACAGTGGTGGCCGATCCATGGCATGTTAGCCTCAACAGGCTGCCCATTATCACTGAAGATTTACCAAAAGGTTCACCATCACTGCCCTGGTACTTTGTCCTTTGAACACAGCACTCATATATCCCTTTACTTCACCTTCTCGTGTGCCATAAAGTTGCCCAAATGCTATCCTCTCTCCATTTCTTTTCCATATTTCATTGTCTTTGATGGGTAGTAGTTGTCTTGTTGCATAATGTCTTCCTTCAGTTTTCTTACCCTGTTGCCCCCTCAAATGAAAATAAACCTCCTAACATATCTCTCCACCATGATAAACAGACTTTCCCAAGTTTTTCTGGATCATACAGGAGCTCTCTAGGTTCTATCTTTGTTGATTAAACTCACCCATCTCTTGTACTGATACCAAACTCCCTCCCTCTTTCCAGCAAGTATGGAATACATCAATCATCCAAATTGCAGTTCTTCATTTTGGATCTTCATGAAGATTTTTACAAGCTCACAGTAAAATATAAAATTCTTAACCTTGCAGTTTCATAACAATTTCTCTTTCTTTCCTTGTAAGAGTTAATCCCTGGTTCAGATACTTCTAAATTCCCAGCACTCAAAACAGTTCAATACAAGTGTCTTTGAGCTGAATTTAATTAGTTCATCAAGTATTGCTTTTATGAATCATGTATTTTAAAAGTTTCTTTGGAGGATTTTTAAATTGTATGCATCTACGTAACTTTCCATAAGAAATCTGTTTCACAAAACAGATAATTCAAAAAACATAAAACATCAAAATTAGAGTTGTTGTAGTATAGTCACAAAGGGAGAAATTGTGACTATATATGTAAATATACACAAATTCTTAGATCACATGCAAAGAGAAAATATCAATCACCAGACTCAGTAATAGCATCAGTGTTGTGTCACTACTATGCCTGGAGGACCTTGGGGTCTTGCTGCTGTTAGAAAATTTTATTCAGGCTGATTATACCAGTCATATTTATTTTCTCTTTCAGATGCTCCATAAGGCTTAGATAAGTCTGTATGGCTAGGTTTTATTTTTTTCTTGTTTTTTTCTTTGTTTTTTTTTTTTTTTGTATTTAGTGCAGGGTCTATGGGATCTCACTACACAGACTGGACTCTTAGTAATTCTCCTGTTTTCAGTCTCCCAAGCACTGAGATTATAGATGTGCCACCATGCCCAGTCTGGCTAGGTTTTACTTTTATTCCGATATATTTTTTCTATTTTTTAAATTTCGAAAGTAATATAGACTTATTTCAGCAAAATTAGAGTTATAATCACAAAGAATGTAAAACGCAAGGAACTGCAGGATTTTGGCATACAGATTTTGTTTGGGGTAAGGCGCGAGTTACCTATTGCTGCCCCTTACTAAGCACTTCTTTGTTAAATTCTCTACCTCATTTAGCTCAGAAAGAAGCTCAGAAGTAAGCACAGTGCTTCAGACTCAAGATCTTTCTTGGACTGAACTGCACCTTCAAGGGACAGCCTAACAGAGAATTTCTCTGCCCCCTTAATTTCCATGAATTGAAAGGAACTGGTTCCTGTCCCTTTGAATTTTATCTTAATCTAATTCAAATGTTTAAGAACCATCTACCTGCAATTTCCACCTGGCTGTTCAGTCCTCCTGAGTCCAGCTTCAACCACTGAATGCAGAGCTTTTCTTCTTTGAAACTTTTCTGCACCTGTGCCTTCATCTTCCATCTCTTCATTTGTAATTTGAGCGCTTTCATACACCTTCAAAGTCCTTTGCAGGGGTTTTTGTTTTCTCCTCTTCCTAAGGCTAAGTCTTAAATATTATTTTCAGTTAATTAAGCATGAACTGTATTCCACTTCACCACAAGGATATTGTTTTTTCTCCTAATGAGGGATGTTTAAATGAATAATTCTAGGTAATATTTTTTTCACATCCTTGTAATGTATGATATTATGTAACACAATAACATCTGACAGGATACAAATAAGCCCAATTTTATAGGTGAAACTATTGGACTCTGAAGAGGACAAGCAGGTTAGAGTGATTCCATCATTTCTTCAAAGTTCCTACCTTCACACAGAAAAGTAAGATTCCTGTGGGTAAAAATTGTGTTCCATTTTTATCTTTACTATATTGTCTAGCACAGTGAGTTGGGCATAGTAGGTAAATAACTATTTTAAAATAGATATAATTACAAATTTTAATAAGTAATCTTCTCAGGTATTGTAATTCTACTTTATTTGATTTAAAATATTTTGACACTATGGGTTGCTCTCCCTTTCATAAATCACCACTTCAATTTAACATACAGAATGATTGCCACATAGTTCACTTCCTCAGTATTTTGTCCTTCCTTTCATCAAGAAACTCATAATCCTACAGTGCTCTAGGGATACCTCTTAGATGTCTTCCATTTTCATTTTGGCCATCTTATCCAGTTTCGTGTCGCAATACATCAACAACATAGCAATGAATTTAGTTTCTGTACCTAGTATTTCACTGCCCAACGCTGTCTCAGTCCAGTACACATAGCTTAGCACTTCATCACCTGTAAACCTGCTAACTTTATCGACTTGCATAACCAAATACTTCGTAAATCACTGTTCATTCTACTTGCACATATCTTGCATCCAAGTTCCTTTGGAAAATCTACTGTCTCCAATTTTAAAATAAATTTCTAAATTAAAAATGGTTTTAAATAACTATATGCAGAAACCAGATCCACAGCTATGATCCTAATGTGAGCCATCATACTTCTTTACTAGATGACTTCAGTAACTTTCATCTGTCCTTTCTGCTTCTTTTCCTGCCACCCCATAGGCTATTCTTAGTATATTAGCTCCCCTGTGCCCGTAACTCAAACTATCCTATAAAGTCTATTCAAGTGATGGAAAATGTTTCAGAGGTAAGTTCCCAAACTGCAACCCAAAACCCAGTTATTTATCACAAAACAGCAACGGTGCAATTAGACCACCAACATCAGTTTACAATGCCAGAAAACAGCCACTCGGGCAACAAAAAGAAAAGCTGTAAAAGTGAGTGGCCCAAGACTAGGGTCTGCCACTCTTAGCAGCTTGTGTAAAATGCTGGACTTGGAGCTGTGGGATTTCATGTCTACTTTGGGTTAGTTGTTCCTTCTGACTAACTAGTTCTTCCTTTTAAAACACTCTATGCCTGTTTCACTACTGTATATTGAAAATATGTAACTTGTTTTTTTCAAGCTCAAGTGGGCCACAATTGCAAATGGTTTTCTTTCAGTTTCACATGATATTTTGGACTTTTAAAGCAAACCTTTCAGATTATTGGAGATACACTGAAATAAAGTCATGAAGCTTTACAGACAAAAGGGAAAATGTTGTATTTGGATATTATTTGAGTGTTCTTCAGGGCTTTCTATTTTGAAAGTTAATCCTCACTAAATATACGGGCCTCTATTCTGAGGTAAAGATAAAATCTTGGGAAAGTGATGATTAGGTAAGGTTGCTAAGGTGAAGCTTCCATAATTGAACCCTAGTTGCTTTATAGACAAGAAACAGAAATCAGGCAAACATAGATAAGTGTGTGTACATAGCATTTTCACATTTAAATTAAAACTAATTTGAAAGTTTGATTTCTATGATGAAGTATATTGATCCTGAATCATTTGTACTAACACTGATAGTCAAAGTAGGCTGCCTCTCTGATGAAAGAAATTGCGGGGTTATAGCCAACAGGATTCCACTAAAAACCAGACTGCAATATGAAGCTGTTCGGGAGGCTGAGGCAGGAGGATTGTTGTGAGTTCGAGACCAGCCTGAGCTACAAAGTGAGCTTAAAGCCAGCCTGAACTGCATAGCGAGACCCTGTCTCAAAAAGACAAAAAAAAAAAAAAAAAAAAAAAAGATTAAAAAAAAACAGCAGTCCATTAATCTTGCTTCTTACCATTTCTTGCTGGATCTGGAAATATGATATGAGATCATGTTTTCTTTTAATCTGTGTTAGAACGACATGGTTGATTTAAAGGCAGTTGACAATGAGGTAGGTGGAGACTGACACTCTTTCTTTTATGCCTCAAATCCTTGTCTGAATTTCAAGTTCAGCGTGTTAAAAGTGAAACTCATTATATTTTCCACCATGAAAACTACTCATCCTCTTCTGACTTTTCATGCCTGAGAGTGACATCGCCAAACCAAAAAGCAATGAAAGCCTCACGGACTCAAGATTCTTTGAATTATCCTTGTGATTTTATCGGTTACTATATCAAACAGGCTAGATTCCAAGAAACCTGTTCAAATGCATTTTCTTCTTCTCATTCTTTTTCCTATTTTTACTTAACCTAATCATTGCCTTTGCTGTAGACTCTGGTAATATTTTCCTGCTTGGACTGGCAGAACTACATCTGTGCTACACTTATCCGATTGACTCTTGCTCAGGTCAAGAATAAACTTGTTATTCTTGTTTTTCATACACTTCAGGCCAGTAGTTATCACCTACCTATGGCTCAGAAAGGTGTCCATAGGTACATTTATATTATTTATTCTTTTTGATATCAGGAGTCCATTTATACACATCGTAACAAAAAGTGAACCATTTGTAAGGACTCTTGTTTTAAAAGCCCTTTAATGCTCAATAAATTGAGAAGTACCTCAGCCTAAAATTCAAGACTTTATATGACAGGTCTACCTTAGATATTATGCCTAAATTATTTAGCTATGATTTCCAGACAAATTACTCTGAAGCGCAATGACCGACAAAAATAATACTTCTGTTTCTCACTTATGTATCTCTAAGTCATCTAGGGTAGTGTGGGGCCAAGTGGAGCTTTATGTGGCCTTGGATCCTGACTAGATGCAGGTGTGTTCCTTTGCAGACCAGTAGCTACACTGAGATTTTTAAGTTTTATACCAGTTTTATGGTAAGTGGCAAACTAAATGGGTCAGCACATTTAATTTTTAATTTAGGTCCTCTGTAGTTGTTTCTAAAGCAAAATAAAACCCATAGCTGAACTCTAAATGTCAGGTCTGAGGAATACATTCTGGAACCACATAAAAGGGGAAGAATTTAAACACAATTTATCAATTTGTATATGAGCCTTATTTATCATTATTCCCATTAATGTTCAAAGGCTACTGGTTAATAAAGGACTAGAATAGAGCACTAATGATAACTAAAAATCAATGACAATTTTATGTCCATATAATAATAATGATTATCTTTTGTGAGATGATTTAACTATTCATAGCAAGGATGTTTTGCTTGGCTGTATTTTCATCAGACTCCTTAGCACTCTCTCCAATCAGACTCTTGCGTGCACTTCATATCAGGTCATTTTATATATCACTCTGTCCAAACAGAATGTTTTCCATATCTTGATATTTCTAATGCTCCTAGCACACTAAGAGCTCAATAAATATTTATGTGACTCTAAAAACAAAATAAAGAAGGGAATAATTTTTGTGGCACTCCATAAGCATCTCGCTGGAGAATGCTACACAGAGGCTGCGTGTGCATCCACCACCACATGCAGAGACATTGCTTTAGGATAAAGAAATTCAGAAATTTGAAGAAGTTAAATACAAGTCTGCAGCTCTGAGGAAGAATTACCTCTTACTTCATAAAATCAACAGTTTTGATTATACTTCCCTTTTTAAAGTTGATTTTTAAGGGCCTGCCAAATAGCTCAGTGGATTGAAGCACCTGCAAGCAAGTACATAAGCCAGGGGTTCAATCTCTGGGTCTGCTGTGACAGCTCCACCCCTCTGGGACAGCAATTGAGACTGGGCATGGTGGCATGCACCTGTAATCCCAGCTCTTGAGAGGCTGTAAAGAGGTTGATCTCTACGAGTTCAGTCTAGTAGTGAGACCCTGAAAATCCTGTACCGCATTCTCTAAAATACAAAAAAAAAAAAAAAAAAAAATCCAGAAACGTTGATTTTTTTTTAAAGTCTTCTGTAGGCCAGGGAGATAGATCTGCAGTCTAAGCACCAGGTTAGCAAGTGCAAGGACCCATGCCAGCCCAACACCAAGCCAGCCACTGAAATAGGGCATGACGGGGCATGGCTATAATCCCAACACTGGGGAGCCTGAGACAAGAGAATCACTACTAGTCTGTGCTGTGTAAAGAGATCCCCTACCAAAAAATAAATAAATAAAACCGAAATAAATAAAGTTTTTTTAAAAAAAATCCTTTATGATGGAGCCAAGGACACTAGCAAGGGTGTAACAAATAATTGTCGTAAATGAGTAAATACATAAAGCATAAATAAGCACCTTAGTCTCAAAGTCAGCAAGTATTTCCTCTTTTGCTCCTTTTCGGTTGATGTTGGCACCGTTTTTCTTTTTTGTTAGAGATTCTTATACCCAAGATGAGATAAAAGGGGATGGGATGTTGGCACTGCTGCTGCTGCTGTCGGCGCTTTGCTGGCTCCTGTCTTCTCTGCCATGCACTGTTTCTTCTCTCTGATGCCCTTCTGCCGTGCCACTGTGTCTTGGAGCCAGTCGCCCACAGACTAAAGCCCGTACAAACTGTGAGCAGGAATGAGGCTTTCCTTCTTTAACTTGAGGGTGTTGAACTTTTATCTTAGGAATGAGAAAAGTCACTAAGACAATTTTCAACATATAATGACACAGAATAAATATTCCCATTCCAAATGGGAGATAATTGCTTTACATATTGCGCCAAAGCAACACTAAAACCAAGCAAGGTGAACACTAAATACCATAGCTTCATGTCCAGAACCAGGGGCAAGTTGTGCTGAGATGGGAACTCTGAGAGCCTTGGGAAGCCTCACCCAAGTGGGATGTCTGTTTTAGCCCTCACGATCTCTCTCTCGGGTTCTATAAACTGCCTGGAATATTCTTCAGCAAACGACCTATGTTCCTAAATATTCAATGTCGTGGAGTCTCTGCTGCACTTTGGCTTCACTTTCTTAATTTTTAAAATGTATTTATGTAGGACTGAGTCTTGCTATCTATCTCAATTCATAGTGACCTTCCTGTCTCAGCCTCTCCAGGATTGGGATTAAAGGTGTAAGCCACCATATCCAGTTCTGGCATATCACACCCAGGATTCCAGAACCAGCAAGGCATATGGGTCTAGGGATTGAACCCAGGATCTGCCCTTGTCAAGCTAGCACCCTAGCCCTGGCTTTCACAGCTTTGCCTCTGGTCTCTGAGGGACACATTTCCTGGTCTCTAATACTTTCTTCTGAAATCTCTATAGAAGCCTCTCTGATCTCACAACTCTTGGCTTCTGCATCCCTGTAATGTCTGCACTATGAGAATGATGACAAAGTCTGCCACAAGCTTGAGCAGTATGTCAGATCCCTCATGTCATGGGCACAGAGGCGTCCAGTCCCATGGATAGCCAAGTACTATAAACCAAGTCTCATGAAGCAGTTCCCTAGGTGGCCCTAGCATTTTGCCCTGGGGCTCTCTTCACCAAGAAAATTTTTCTATTTGGTATCTTTGAGTTTAAGAAGAATAGGGTCTTGCTGGTTCATAGGATGCACTCCAAGATTCTTTCTCATTGTCCTGATTCAGTTTTTTTAAAAAAAAAATATATTTAGGACAGGGTCTACAGGGTCTCACTCATAGGTCAGACTCATAGTGATTCTCTTGTTTTCAGCCTCTCAAGCTCTGGGATTACAGGTGTGTGCCACCACGCCCAGTCTCAATTGCTGTCTTAGTGCACCCCGGGAATGGGCTGGCACAGCATGCTGGGGATCAAACCCCAGCTGCTGCTGTCTGCCTAAGCAGGTGCTTTCATTCTCAATGCACTTAGCTTCTATAAAAGATGCCAATCCTATTAGTAGCCACACGCTTCCTGCTCCAAGGAAGTTTGCAAGCACTTCCTTTCTGGCAAAACTGAATTTGTTTAGTGGGTTTTTGCTCTTTATTCTCATTAGAAAACTGGCTAAAATCTGCCAGCAATATCCATACCTTGACCTGCATTTTGGACTACCTTGAATTCTTTTTACATCAAATTCACTAGTCTGACATTTATAATCTTGAAAGATTTCAGGACATGATGAGCCAAAAAGTTGACAAATTTTCTGCCATAGCATAACACATGGGGACGCCATGGACACTTTATACCCAACAGAGATGTTCTGAATCCATCCTTTACTATCTGCATTTCTGTCCGGCGCCGCTCCCGTCCCGCGGAAGAAGACACTCAGACACTCAGCAACGGGTTCAGCAAGCCTTTATCGAGTGGGATGCAAGCCTCTACATGCGTCCGCTATCCGCGGCTCCTACCGTGCAAGCATCTATCAGGTGGGATGCAAGCCTCTACATGTGTCCGCTACCCGCGGCTCCTATCGTGCAAGCATGG
>PVKA01013564.1:0-54683 GCA_004027165.1 Ctenomys sociabilis | reverse complement strand
CTTTGTCTGTGTCATCCATGTGGATGAGTCACGGCCAATGCTTGACCAGATTGCTCTCTGTGAGAGCCTGAGAGAAAGTTTTCTCTTCATGTGACTCTCCCCAGGCACACTACAGAACTTCAATCTCTTTCCTCTGTGGCTCCACAATCTCCTTGCTCAGAAAATTTGGAGCTCACCTGAGTCTCATGATATTGCAGTATAGGTTCTCCTATGTCCTGAGTCTTCGTTGACCTTGAAAGGCTAGGTCCAAAATGTTGGCTGGCCTTGTGGCTCTTCTATTTCTCCAACTCTGACTTGTGATCTTAGGTTGTTAACCATCCAGAAGAAAAGCTGATTAGTATCCTGCAGCATATGCCATTCACTTTGCCTTATCTGACTCAATTGATTTTACTTGTTGTGTATTTCCTTTTGTATTTCTGCTTTTCGCTTGTTATACTAGGGAGACTATACAATATTTACACATGTGTGTCTGGTTTATTTAACTTATGAGTATATGTTCAAGTGGCATCAAGTACAACTTACCGGAATTTATGGGATGCGATGAAAGCAGTTCTTAGAGGGAAAATAATAGCTATAAACTCACACATTAGGAAAATGGAAAGGGAACAAATTAGCACCTTAATGTTGCACCTCCGACAACTAGAAAAAGAAGAGCAAACAAAACCCAGAGCGCAAAGACAGGAAGAAATCATAAAGATTAGAGGAGAAATTAACTCAATTGAGATGAAAAAAACAGTTCAAAGAATCCACAAAACAAAAAACTGGTTCTTTGAAAAACTAAATAAAGTTGATAAGCCTCTTGCCAACCTCATCAAAAAGTTTTTAGCTTTAAAACCTCTATATTTCTCAGGTCTGCTGCCGCTTTGTCCTCTCCTGCATGAGTACAGTGAAGCGGTCCCAGGCCCAGGAATAAAGGCTCATACTTAAATTTTAATTTGGACTCTGGTCTGGTTTCTATGTTGAGAAGTCATAACAAATACATTTTTGAATGTGGCTATGGGTGCATTTAGAACATTTCACTTATATTTCAGCCTTTGTGTGTTGCACAGCACCTTGTAGCATCTCATGGATTATCATTTCAAACACTGAAAGGCTGCACTGGCATTCTGCCCAATGCATCTCACCCTTGCTGAAACCCTCACTATATTTTTGGGCCTCATTCTAACATTGGAAAGTTTCATCTGATTGCAGAACCATTTTGCAACAGTTTGGCTAGTCAAATATGTACTCACATTGCTGTTTGCTTCATCATCTGAATCAAGGAGGTAGGCATTCCCCCTGTCAAAACCATCACCATCACCATCACCAGCACCAGCACCATCACCAGCACCACTGTTGGAGACCAGGTCCCGGAACGAACAACCATGTAAGGAAATAGATGTGGCTATGTACACAGCTTTTTTGACCTGTGCTTTGAGCAAAGGGCTCAACTGCATTCTCAGGGCTCTGGGATGTGCGGTCTCCTGTATATCAGCTTGGTCTTGGAAAGCTATTCTATTCCCAGAGAAACAGAGAAAGCTTAGAGCTAACTATAGCAAATGGTCAAAACTTTCCGTACATAAAAACAAATAAATGTAATTATTGAGCCAGTAGCTTAGTCCTCCTGACCCTGGACTTCTTTCTTTTCATTCTGTCTTCCTGCTGCCCTGTTCCTCTCTGCAAGGGCTGGATCCCCACAATCATCACCATCACTATCACCATCACCATCACCATCACCATCACCATCATCACCATCACCATCACTGTCAAAATCATCCTCTAAGCCGGGCGTGGTGGCGCATGCCTGTAATCCCAGCACTAGGGAGGCTGAGGCAGGAGGATTGTTGTGAGTTCGAGACCAGCCTGAGCTACAAAGTGAGCTTAAGGCCAGCCTGAACTGCACAGTGAGACCCTGTCTCAAAAAGACAAAAAAAAAAAAAAAAAAAAAAAAATCATCCTCTAACCACACCACTCTTCTGTTATGAACACATGTGTTTGCCATAATGGGCCCTCTTCATCCTTCAAACATGGATAATCTAATGATTCACTTTAAACTGCCTCCAAAATTTGCAAACCTGGTTTTGCACATGCCACTGCACTGAACTGCGTTAATGCTACCAGAAAAATCAAAAGAGAAAATTAAAAAAAAAAAAAACAAAAAACCAAGTCCTAGAGTGGTGTGGTGTATTGTACCCTCTGTGATGCTCAGGTAAACATACATCAGACCTGTTAGATGGTGCATCGTGTTGGTAACAATCCTGGTGGACACCTTTGCACATGCACACATCTTACTTTTCACTGTGCCAATTGTGTAAACACAAAGTTTGCTTCCTCTCTTCCTCATGCAAAGGTACTGAGATGATGCACAGCTGGTTGCTATTATGCTAAAGTGAAAATCTGTAGTAGAAAAGTAAGGATGTTATTGTGAAACCTAGTGCTATGCTCTGCAGGACAGATGCTAGCATTTTGAGCCCATCACGACATGGCCAGGTTTGCTCACTTGCCTGTGGTGTGACTGACTGTCAAGGCCCATAGATTTTCTGTTCAGCTCCTAAGGCCTTAGGTCTCATATGCAATCAACCAGAGATCACCAGATACTTGAAAGGCATTGATATGAAGGCTGTAGAGAACAGGATTCAGAGGAAACCGAGGCCACACAAAGGAAAATTTGAAAGATAACTCTTTCAGAGACAGGAGGAAAGATCCATAGAGCAAGCAAGAATGCTGTAATAGAATGAAAAATGAGCGCTGGGCTTTAATCAGTAAAGCTACCTTACTAACACATTTAATAAAAGAGCTTAGAGATGGCCTGCCTCCCACTCCTATACAGGGCCAGCAGCAATGGCAAGAGGCCTGATGGAAGGCATATGGTGGCCAGGGAAGCACTATTTGTCTGGCCTTGGGAACTGACAAACTCAAGAGTGATGCCTCCTGCCTTCCAAGGGCCATATCAGTTTAAGGGGTGACCACTGTGCAAACGTTTCAGGGGCAATCCTGAGAAACGAGTCTCCCCATCTTTTTAACATGTGGTGCCAGGAATCAGACTCACAACCTCACACTTGCCAGTCAGGAGCTGTGCCGCTGAGCTCTGTCCCCAGCCAGTGAAGTTTCCTGAATTTATAGTGCTCTGAAAGCCTTTGAAGCTCCTGCATAGGGAATCTACTAAAAAGGTTTTCACAATGTTATCATTACCTCACCCCTCAGAGGGAAGTGGGGGTTAGACACAAATTTTATTTAATTAAAAAAATTAAGATTTGACTCTGGCACAGCAGGTGAGTGAGACCGCTGAGGCCCACCAGATCCTCATCAAACCCAGAGCCCAGGCCTGGCATGTGAGTGGAACTTCATCTATCAGACAGATCTGGTGTGAACCCTGTGGCAGAACTCCCTGTAGAGACGCTAGAGGCAAGACCCACCCAGATGATTCAGGAGCACATCTTTCCAGAGTGGCACAGTAGGTTCACCTCCAACAGCTACAGCGGGAAGAAGTGGAGCACAGAAGCCAGACCCAAGCAACACCAACCTGGATGAGTTGGAACGTGGTAGATCTGGACTTGGTGCTAAGGTAATAACTGCTCCAAAGCTCTATACTAAAAGTCAGAAAACATTGCCATATAAAATGACAGAGAAGGAGCAAAATGCATTCTCAGGTCCCAAGCCCACCCAGAACAAATGCAGAAGACAATAACATAGAAGAAACTGGAAATCACACACCTGAAATCTCTGAAATAATAGCGTCTGAAGTAAAGAAACAACTGCAGAGGAAATCAGATCAGAAATAATTTCTCAAGCAAAAAAAGAAATGATAACTATAATAAAAGAAGTACTAAGTGCTTCTAAAGAAGACACAGATAAAAAAATAGAGGAGAACAGAAAAAATGATTGAATCCTTAAATGAGCAATATAGGAAAGAAACAATGCATGAAGCAGATTCACACTGATCCTCCTGCCTCAGCTTCCCAAGTGCTGAGATTACAGATGTGTGCCACCACACCCAGCTGGTATAAGAATTCTAAGACAACAGTGTGGGCATAGAGAGAGGGGGTAACAGGGAAGCCCACTTTAGCCTTTAAAAAATGCTGGCAAAGGGCCAGCCAAATAGCTCAGCAGATTAAAGAGGCTGCTTAGGCAGATGCAGCTGCTGGGGTTCAGTCCCCCCAGTGATGCACTGCCCCCACCTCTGGGGGCATGCTGGGACAGCTATGGAGACTGGGCCTAGTGGTGCGTGCCTGTAATCCCAGCTCTTGGGAGGCTGAACACAGGCAGATCACTACGAGTCCGATCTATGTAGTGAGACTCTGTAGACCCTTACTAAAATAAAAAGTGCAGGCAACCCCAGGGACTCTAGGGAGTAAGAGGCAGTATTCTAGGGGGAGCAGTATCTGCCAATGCAGAAAATAGAGGGAGGGGGCCATTTCTGAAAGATTAACAAAGTACAGTTTCAGAGATAAAGCATTTCCTGAAAGGGAATATTTAAATATTCAGTTTTGCAAAACATGTTTAACATTTAAGAAGACTTTTTGTGCATAGCATCCTGGCTTTTAATGTTCTTTATTTTTTATTTTATTTTTGTTTTATTGAAGTACAAATCTCAATGAGACAGTTTTAAGATACCTTGACAAGATGGATTTGATAAACTAATACATTGCAAACTGTTTTCATAATGTTTTGGTTTCACAGAAGGTGCATACACGATATTATACTTACAGACATTATTATAGCATATGACTCTTATCAGTAAAGAGAGTGTAGCTCTTTGCGTATCTTATTTTTTATACCTGAATTACATCAAAGATTCAATAACTAATACTTTCTACCTTGTTATTTTCCTAGTGGTTGTCCATAGTACTAGAAGCCGACATAATATCCCGTCCAACCACCATTAGTGCAAATCTTGCCTCTTGTAGAATCATGTAGAAGCACGGCGTTATCTATCCCCACTGTACTGTCTATACACACACATCATGATTCTTCCTTTCTGTACCCCTTCCTTTGTCTACACCTGTCAAAGATGGGCACTCCATTGTCATTCAACTAACTTAGGAGTTTGAATTCGACGACACAATCCAACACAGTCCAGCATTCCACAACAATAGTGAGTTATTCAAAGAAGTTGTCAACCATAGCCATTTACAGCTCAGCTTAATATTATGGCCCCGCGATGTATACTTCATTTTCATACTTTTCTGCTGGATGTTAATTTTCTTTAAACACCACTTACACAGTAGTTGTATTTGCTGTATACCACCCGCCATGCTCTTCATGGGAATATTTGTTTGTGGTATTCCTTTAGTGGCTGTTACCTTCTAGGTACACACTCTGTTAGGACCTTAGGTTGCAGGAGGAACTAGGCAGATTTTGTAAGAGTTTGTAGCAAACAAGTTATGATACAGGGGAATGAAACTCCAAACCTGAAAGATACCTGGGCTGAGTTTGTGTTCTCTAAAACTGAAGAAAGAATTTTAGCAACAACAGAACTTAAGAGTAGAAGATATTTACTGGGGAAAAGAAAGTTCCTATCTGAGAGAGGGACAGAAGGGGACCCGAGTGGGTTGTCCAGGAAGCTGCTGTTTCTGGGGGATTTTTATAGAGCAAAACCACGTGGTAAGGCAGGTCTACGGTACAAAACCTGGGAACTCATTCATGAGGTGGGGTGAAACTATGGTCAGCCAATAAGGTCACAGGTACAATTGCTCATGTAAAATTAGTGAAATCCAGGACCAAATGGGAAAGCGAGAGTCATGCAGCAACCAGGCATGAATATAGAGCAGGGGCTTATCTGGTAGGGGTTGGATTAGTGACTCTTCCTGGCTTTCTCATGGTGATTCTCAGTCCCAGATGCTTATCACTGGGGAGATAAGAATTTGTTTGATCTTTGGTCTTGAGGGGAACATCTATCTCTCCCACAGTCACAAGGTATCTTGCCTTCTTTGGTACTGTCTCCTAGAGGGCCTAGCCCTGTCTGACTACCTATATTTCTATCTAATTTAGCTGCCTATGATAATACTGACTGAAAATAATTTTATTCTTATTTAATATTTTGAGAAAAGGTCTTGCTATGTAATTCAGTTTGGCCATGAGTAATTATGTATTCTGGGCTGGCCCAAAACTCATGGTGATCCTCTTGCCTGGTACTCCTGATTTCAGGGATCACTGGCATGTGCCAATATGCTCACCCGAAAACAAGTTTTCTTTTCTTTTTTTTTTTTTTGTCTTTTTGAGACAGGGTCTCACTATGCAATTCAGGCTGGCCTCGAGCTCACTTTGTAGCTCAGGCTGGTCTCGAACTCACAACAATCCTCCTGCCTCAGCCTCCCAAGTTCTGGGATTACATGCATGCGCCACCATGCCCAGCCAGTAAAATATTCATCAAAATCTTTTTTTTTTTTTTTTTTTTCCAGAACCAAGGATTGAACTCAGGCCTTTGCGCTTGTCAGGGAAGCGCTTATTCCACTGAGCCCTCTCCCTGGCCCCCGAAAACAAGTTTTCAATGTGAAGTTTTCCACAAAAAGGCAATTGCTGCACTTGTGGGAACATGAAAAGAGGTGGTGAACCTGTCTATAATATTCTAGGCGTTGCCAGAATGATTGGGGACCACGAATTATAAATTGACACAGTATCTGTCCGAGGCATGCCTGGCCCTGCCTGTGAGCCTGTTTCAGAATGTGGAAATCCCCCTACCTGTGGGTCACTGAGGCTCACAGAGCAGGAGGAGGTGGGCTGAGGACAGTGCAGGGAAACTAAGACCCTGTTGAGGGGATGAAGCTTAATTTATTTCCATTACGATGTTAAGCTTGCCCACTGAACCATTATTCTACCCCTTCTGTATGAGCCACATAAAAAGGTGGCTAGCTGAGGATTCTGGGTCTTCGTTCCCAGAACCTTGATCTTCCCAGAGCCCTATTTGCTTGTCAGTCTTGACCCCCTCACCTTCCCCCTTTTGTTTCCTTTCCCACTACCTTAACTCTGGGCAGGAGATCAGGAACTCACTGCAGGACACCCTGATACTGGCACTGTGGAAAAAGGGTCTCCAATAAATGGTAACAAATTAAAAGTGGGGAGGAGAAACAGGGGCAGGCTGGAGCTGAAAGAATGTGTTCCAAGCCCTTAGGGAAGAGGGAAGAGGAGGGCGAAGAAGACCTTAGACTGGATGAAAATGACAGAAGAAGTGAGGTGGAAGGGCACAGAGTTAGCCCTAAGTGCTTAATGCCAAAGACATTGAGATTTAAAACTCAAGCCTGAAGGTTATGAGACATTGTTCGTAAGTATAAAACTAGAGTAACAGAAACAAAATATTTTTTTAAAAAAAATCACTATAAACTGGACTCAGGGAGAGCTGATGGACACTGGAGAGTCCCCGTGGTTGATGCTGTTGGGGAATGGGGAGGTTGAAAGGGGCTAGGGGACATTTATGAGTTTGAATTCTTGATGAACGTCTTGGTGATTATCCAACTCTTTGGAGAGAGAGGACAATGGAAAGAAAGTAATACTGTAAAGGCAATTTAAAAATTCATGGCTGGGTACCAGATTCAAGGATGGGCTGCACAAAGCAGCCTCTTTTCATAATTAGAGAATAACAAAACTAGCTCTGGCACTCCAGCATTACCTGCAACTTGTCAGGTAAGTGGAACTCAGCCAAACAGTGCCCCGCATTTTGGTAGCTGGTTTCAAGGATCCTTCCTGCTCGCCCCAGCCCTTGGCTTCTCTGCTGTATGAGAGATTCAAAGTAAAACTGGCTGAAGACATATTGGTGTAGGCAGCTAAATTAGATAGAAATATTATAGCCATTCAGACAAAGCCAGGCCCTGAAGGAGGTGGTATGGAAGACAAGGTGACTTTGCAACTTGGGAAGAGACAGACACTTCTGTTGTGGACGAGACCTCAAGACAACAGAGGAAACTAATGTAGCCACATACCTCCCTAAGGATGGGCATCAGGGATTGATAGTCTAAATAGGTCTCAAACACCTTAAAAGAGTCACTAATCCAACCCTCAACAGGAAGAGACCCTATTCCGTATTCATGGTGACTCCCTTCCTCATTTGGTCCTGGATTTAATCAATTTTACCTGAGCAATGATGCTTGTAATCTCATTGGTTGACCATAGTTTTGTCCCACCTCATGCCCACCTAAGTGAGTTCCCATGTTCTCCACCTTAGACCTGCCTAACCACATGGTTTTACTCTATAAAAAAAAATCCCTGGAAGCGACAGTTTCTAGGTAACCCCCTTAGATCCTCCTTCTGTCCCTCTCTCAGACAGATGCTTTCTTTCCCCCAATAAATATATTCTGCTCTTAACCTCCTTTGTCTCTAAAACTCATTCTTAGGTTTTAGAGAACATGAACTAAGCCCAGGTACCTTTCAGGCTGGGAGTTTCATTTCCCTGTATCAATGTGACCAAATGTGTATAACCAGTGATAGAACATCCATTATCTGCCTTTGGTGCTTTCCTCTGACAGCCTATACACATGACTGTAAAACTCCAGGACGGGGCTGACGATTTGGAGCTGAGATCCCCATCTGCCCACTAATGTAGTAAAGCTGAATAAATTCCTTCCAAAGTTCCTCAGTGCCCTGCCTTCCACCTAGTCTGTTCTTGCTTCTGCAACAATACTACCTTTGTTTATTAAAGTATTGGAAAGTGCTAGTCACTTAATAACCACAATTCTTTCAAGGGCCTTGTATCTTACTGGTAAATATTATTTTCATTTTGATGAATAATATGTACCCCTCACAAGGGTAAAGAAATAACAAGTATCATTTAGCTGAGTTGGGATTTTGATTCAGATTTGTCCCATTTTTTAAAAAATTATGCTTCTAAGTGCTGGGAATCAAACGCAAGGAATCTTGCCTAGATGTCATACCACTGAGCTACGTCCTCTGCTTATTCATGATTTTCAAAAAGCGGGAAAAGAACTCCTGCTGTTCTGGAAGCAGTATCTCCATGAGCAGAGCTACAGTACGCCTCTAAAACTTGGATGTCTGAAGTCACAACTGTTACTGATCATTATATATAGTTTCTCTTTTCTATATGTAACCATAATAAAGTTTAATATGTAAGGTAGAGAGAATAAGAAATTAGCAATAGGTCATCCAGATAGGTCAGCAGACTAAAGCGCCTGCTTCGGCAGCCTCAGGGACCAGGGTTCCATCCCTGGTGTCTGGCTGGCCCCGCCCCCAGGGCGTGCTTGAAACGGCGATTGAGACTGGACATGGTGGTGTGTGCCTGTAATCCCAGCACTTGGGAGGCTGAAAACAGGAGGAGCACTACAAGTTCGATCTGTGATGAGCAATTACTCTATATTAAATAAAATAAGGGCTACTGAAGGCAAGCAGCTGGGCAACACACAGCCCTGTGACAGCTGACTTGGCTGCTGACCGACGTGGGCCATAGATGAATACAGATGCAGGTGGAGACAGGCATTTATATTTCTGTATCTACCTCTATATCTATCTATCTCTATATTAGTGTGTACAGGCATGCCGGACAAATAGAAGACATGTATTGGGCAATATACAGTATGACAGTGAGGGATTTCCTCATATACTGAGTAAGGCTCACAATTAAAAATTGTTAAGTTTTGGAAATTTCTGTTGACTGTTTTTAGCCACTGCTGATTGTGGGTGAGTGGAGGCATGGAGAATGATTTCATGGCTGAGGGAGCACTAGAATGAATAAATAGGTAAATAGGTGTGTGTTGGCACAGGCCTGTATTCCCAGAACTCAGGAGGCTGAGGCAGGCGGGCTGCTGTGAATTCGAGGCCAGCCTAAACTGCACAGTGAGACCCTGACTCAAAATGATAAAAAAATTAAATAAATACATAAGTAAAATTTATCATATATCAGCAGTTATAGACTCGAACCTTGAAGTATTTCCAGGTTTAGCATTGAAGGAGCAGACAGAGACACAGCAAGAAGGACCGACAAGGGTCAGTCTGGGAGGTGGGAAGCAGGGGAGGCAAAGCTGAGGGGCGGAAGTTCCTCAAAGGGAGAAATGGCTCCCTTTGTAAATGCTGCTCAGCAGTCCAGTAAGATAAGCAGGGAGCAGGCACCAGAACTGTGCAAAGCAGTTAAGGTGGCGGCATTCATGGAGTTTCTTGTGACACTGAGCGGGTTCACATCTAATAGCCTCTAGTGACTCAGGGGGTTAAGACCATTAATCCTGAGGAGCCAGAGAGCCCTGAAGACAAGATGCTTTTCCCTGAGGGAAAACAAGAAATCTCTGTGAAATCTCACTCCGGTTGTTCATTTTTAGTGTTACACTGGCCAGTTTTTAAAATTCGAATGATACACAGGCTTTGTTTTTTTAAATACAATGTCAATATTTGCATATGTTTTCTATGTTCCCTATAAAATAAGCTTAATTCAGTTGGCATTTTCCTAAGAAAGAAATCTCTGGAGGGGAAGTTTAGTGAGATAAATATCTTTTTTTTTTTTTTTTTTGGCGGAACCTGGGATTGAACTCTGGCCCTTGCACTTGCCAGGGAAGCACTTATTCCACTGAGCCATCTCCCTGGCCCTGGAGGGGAAGTTTAGATGGAGCGAGGACATGTCCGCTTAGAAAGGGTTGAGGAGGGAATTGTGGAGAGAGATGAGCACTGGCAGCCCGAGCCCCACAAGTCCGGCCGTAAAGGTGGCCAAGGACGCTGTGGTAATTGGAGGGAGGATGAGAGGTCACTGGGGTGGTATTGGGGGTGAGAGGGATGCAGCACAGAGGGAGAAAGCAGGAGAGCTTGGAGCAGTGAGTGTAGGGGACAGGGGCTGCACAGAAGATGCAGGGAGACACCGCCTTGGACAGCAGCAGAGGCCCTGGGCCCCAGAAATGAGGGGGACAGAAAGCAGCAGGAAGAGTGCAAGGAAAGGAGTCCCTGCCACGTTGGTGACATGGAGGAGAGCATTTGCATGGAGGGACCACCTTCTTTCAGTGTGATGTGAGGCCACACGTGTGCTAAGCTAGGTGGGAATATTGCGTGCAGTCAGACAGGGCTGGGCCCTCAACAGGTCAATGCAGAAGACCCCTGAGGAGGGAGGCGCAATCACTGCAGGCCAGGCTTCAAGAAAAAGAACTGCTCGCCCTTGTCCTTCCCATACAGATGAATAACAGTGATTGATATTGTAAGAAGGCATCAGTCACCCTGAGGTGCAGGACCAAACCTCCTTAACCCACCCCTTTTAGGAAAATCCTTTCTGCCCATGTATTCTTGCTGTGACTTGTTTCCCCACTTGATTCCTGTTTAATCAATATTACCCAGGCAAGTACATTTCTTATATACTCATTGGTTGACCATAGGTTTGCCCTACCTCACACCCACCCTACGATTTGCCATTCGATCAATATTACCTGAGTGACTATACCTGTAATCTTGTTGATTGGTTATAGTTCTGTCCCACCTTGAGCCTGCCTCACCTTGTGGCTTTGCTCAGTAAACACCCTTGAGAAGACAGATTGGCCAACTACCAACTTTCTGGATTCCTTTCTGTCCCTCTCAGATAGAAGCTTTCTTCCAATAAATTCTTTCTATTCTCTTGACCTCTGTTCTTCCTAGAATCCATTCCCCTCGTGGTTTTCCTCTGTCAAAATTACTATAAGAGGCAGGGTCCTTGGCAACCGCCTGGGAATCTCTCTCTCTCTTTAACAGAAGTGTGTTTCCCCATAAGAGCAGAAAGAGTTAAGAGTTTTATGCTCTTAACCTCTATTGTTCTTGGAATTCATTCTCCAATTTTAGAGAACACTAACTCCTACCAAACATCTAGCAGGTTGGGAGTTTATTTATCCTGTTTCAATTCTGACAACTGGGGGTTCCACAAAACATTGAAATGCAGTAGCAGATGGCACTGAGGACTCAGGTGAGATGAGTGGGCATGGATTTCAAATGACATTTCCCAGCATGCTTGTGGGCTTTTCTCTAGCAATATCCTGCTGTTTAGGTGCAAATGGGGGTGTAGAAGAGTGCTTTGTTTTGTTTACATACTCTCTTCATGTATTTTTCTCTTGAAATATTCGATAGTTCTAAACATAGACAAGACTTGTGTTGCTTGTATTGCATACCTTTTAATGATAATTTTTTTTTTTTTTTTTTTTTTTTTTACAAGATCAATAGTTTCACTTCTGTGGCTAATTAGTGCTGCAAGGTCATCTGTTTTAGGTTTAGTTGCAGTGCCTGCTTCTGGGGAAGAACAACAGCTGGGGAAGAACAACAGCTCATGTAATCTGCCTTTAATGCCTTCATCATGCAAGATTCATCTAAGTGTTCTTTCAAGGTAGAGCAAGTTGCTGCATAAATTGTATTTTTAAAGAGCACAAATGCAGCATTTTTCAGGAAATTCTTAAACTACAGGTTACATCCATTATGAAATCCAAGTTCTTTACTCAGTCTGTTTTTAGCTGTTTGGCATTCTGCTTATTAAAAAAATCATGTTGTTTACTGAAGAGTTGTTGAACTGTTTTATGAAATGGTCAGAGAGATAAAGGCATGCAATGCCCACACTGCCGCGGTTTTCACCAAGAGCAGTTTGTTTTAAGATGATGTGCTCTGTTTTTAAAATCTGCTGTTGGCAAACAGCGGTACCATTTAAGGTTAACTCTGGATTACTTTATTGCTAAAGAACTGAATGTCCTGGAGATATCTTTGAGAATCAAGGTTCTCAGTACATTTCACCTGCAATGATTCTATTGGCTGCTGAAAAAAGTAGGATTAAAAGCAAGCAATGAACATGTCAGTGAACCTAAGGCTTTCAAGAAAAAGAAAAGTCATTTGTTCTGCTTCTGTAAATGTCATTCGTAGGGAAAACGAAGTGACTGCCATCTTTCACTGAGCTACTTCTCCCTTCATTGGTAAGAGGAGCAAAGTGAGCTGCAGAAGGGCCAGCCTGCTGTTACACTCCACAGCCCTGAATGTACTTAGCAACATCTTGATTTTGACAATGACTTCTCCACGCCACCCTGTAGAGAAAAGTGAAACACATAGACAAAGGGTCAAGAGGGTTGAAAGTCTTCTCTCATCATTTATATCATCAGCGGGGACAAACGTTTTCCCAGTTCATTCTTAGCACTTACCACGCTCTGATGCCTTGTGGATCCCTGACGACCCTCTTGGCACAAGTCACTGCCTCATTGATGTTGTCTTTCAACAAAGCTGCAAGAGAGATGGTGAGGAATGACAATGACGAATGACGTTTGTTGGAACTCTATTGTCAGTTAGATTAAGCCAACTGAGTTAGGGAAAAAAGCTTTCATCTATCACATTTGACATGAAATAAAGCATTCTGTTTGTATGTATTAATCTCTTACAAAGCGCTGGAATTACTAGCTAATATGACCAAATGTCCTCACGGTTCTCCACACTGTAAAAAAAATATTACTATTTACGTTTTATCCAGTTCTACTAATAATTTATGCTAACTAAAGATAAGAAATGCACACAAGTACGTATGCACAAAGGTGTCCATAGTAATTTATGAGAGGTAAAATAGAAACAAAGTGCTTAATAATAAGAGCTGGATCAGTAAATTATAGTTCTCACATAGTAAATCTATTCACCCTCTTTAAGAGCTATTACAGATTCATATTTGCTGATATGAAATAACTGTGCGATAAGGGAGCAGTAAGTCTTATATGCAATAAGATTTAATTTTGGTAAAAACACAAATTAGTTACTTTTTTTTTCGTAGTACTATAGATTGAAATCCGGACCTTGTGCTTGTCAGGCAGATGCTTGTAATGCTGAGCTATGTCCCTGTCCCAATGGTTACATATTTCTAGGTCCATAAGGCCATGATATAATCTTACTTTTATGTACATGATTGCCATAGAATTATTATTATAATCATTATTATTACTGTTATTATTTTTGCCTTTTTGAGACAGAGTCTTGCTATGCAGTTCAGCCTTCCTTAAGCTCAGTTTGTAACCCAGGCTGGTCTTGAACTCTCAACAACTCTCCTGCCTCAGCCTCCCAAGTGTTGGGATTACAGGCACGAGTCACCCTACCCAGCTGTTATTATTTTTTAAAGACAGACACTTGCTTTGTGGTTCAGGCTGGCCTTGAATCACAGGTAGCCCTGGCTGACCTAGAATTTACAGAAATCCTCATGTCTCAACATACTGAGTGCTGGGATTACAAACTTGTGCCACCACACCCGGCAATGCTATAGAATTATTAATATAATAAAAAGACCTCTTTACACACAACACTGGAATGAAAGTGCGTTAAGTTTCTCTCAGCAAGTCTAGTAGCAATAATTTGTCCTAAAGAAATACTAAAAAATGTACTTAAGCAGAATATACAATGCTGTTCTTAGCAATTTGTAAAAAGGGAAAATGGAAACAGAGTAAATGCTTATTAGTATAGCTGGATCAAAAATTATACAGTGTTCATAAGGTAGAGTTCTATTTTCCTCTTTATGGAGAATACAGATTAGTTCTTGGTGATAATTTTTGTAATAAGTGAACTGTAAAGCAGTGTATATAATAAGATTTAAATTTTCAAAAGAACATGCACTGCTTACTTTTTTGTATATGGGTTTGTATAGGTATGATGTAGTTTCATTTCTATAAACATGCTTATATATATTCTGTCAGAACATATACCAGAAGTTATCAGTGGATATAAATTTCTGCATAGTATAATTTTGGTTGCTGTTTTCTCTTGCTTGCATTTTCTAATTTTTATTCAATAATAATATTATATAATAGAAAGAAAATGGAAAAAAAATTGAACTAAAAAAATTTCAAAATTGTTCTTGTCCCTTGGGAATATTAACATTTAAATTTTAACATTATCAAATTGCAATATTCATAACCTATTTTATGTACTGAAGATTCCACATGTAATTTCTACTTTAATATTCACGTTTTTGGCATGTAATAAATTCTATGTGTACCTTTGCTGTAAAATAAAAGGAGTATCATTGCAAATGAATAAAATAATAAATTAATTTTTAAGTGTGAATATGATTACCTGGAAAGTATTTTTTTAGAGATATAACCAAATGTATTTACAAATAAAATATCACATAGTTGCTAATGCATATTAAAACCTTTTGACAAATATACACTTCTAAATTGTTACATATAATTATGCTAAAAGCATCCAGGCATCTACTAGCATCTAATTTTCTATTGACAGCACTTCAAAATGCACCAAAAAACAATCAATAAGAGACCATACAACCAAGTTTTCTACCCCTATGAAAATAGGAGATATTGTACTGTTCTAGACAGAGCTTCAAGAGGCCTCTCTACTGTATGTTAATAAATGATCTCAGAAATATTTGAATATTTTAAAACACCAGCATTTATGATATCAGCTCTTTATCATTATTATTATTTTTAAAGATTTATTTATTTGGCATAGGGTCTTGCAATGCAGCTTGTACTCATGGTGATTCTCCTATCTCAGCCTCCCCAGTGCTGGGATTATAGTCGTGTGCCACCACACCCAGTTTCTGTGGCCAGTGCAGCATGGGGCCAGCATGGTGTGTGGTACCAGGAATCGAACTACAACCACTGAGCTATGTCCCCAGCCCCCCAGCTCTTTATTTTTAATTTTTGTTTTTGTCATGCTGAGGATGGAACCCTGAGACCTTGCTCATGTTAAGCTGGTCTTCCACTCTTGTACCACAGCATGGATTTCTCACTTTGGGAATTTTTAGGGTGCTAGAAGCCACTTTCTTATAGTTGGATGGAGTTTCTCCAGCTAACTGATGAATCTTTCAAGGTACAGTCAGTGCCTTGTAACCAGAGAGATCCTGGCCGCCACTCCCACAGTTTCTTGTCTTACCGCTGCAGGATATACCGCAGGCGTTGACTGCTCTGGGGGTCTCGCCATTGTTACACCAGTAGCGGCTGTTGATCTGGAATATCCCATAGTCGGTGCTTTTATCTCCAGGGTTGTAGTTTGTGGCTTTTGTGTTATAATCACTTTCCCATTTGGCCAAACACATCCCTGAAAAGAAATTCTTGTTTGTAAAGAGCAACACTAAATAATTTATGCCGTATTCCCATAGCACTTTTCTTTGGCTAATTCTAATTTATGAAGACGTACTTAATTTATAAAATATCCCAACACAGTACTTCGTTTTTTGTTGTTGTTTTGAGACATGGGTATGTTTGCCCTGCGGGCCTCCTAGGATAAAATTGCTACCAGCTTCAGGCTCCTGTGTAACTGGAGCCACACTGCAGAGACAGGTCACCCTGACCAGGTACTCGTAGAGGGCCCCTCAGGGAGTCTTTGTACAGTGCAAATCCACTTGTAATACTAACAAAGCAAGGGAAGATACTTTAAAATTTTTAAATGGTTGTTTCTCCCACTGCTTTTACTTTTCCTCTGTTCTTCTCCCTCAGCTACATTCAGCTTAGAATAAAAAAATGAACAGATTTAAGAAGTGCACAGCAGATATGTATACTCATGGAAAAATGCTACTGTGTGTGTGTGTGTGTGTGTGTGTGTGTACTCTGGGGATGCATAGTAGGCAAGTTCACCCGTACTAATCTACATCCTTATTGATAGGTTTTGACGATGTCACAGCAGAGAAACAGGTAGAAGGAAAAAGGGAACTGGGCTTTACTATAAAGGGAAAAACAGTTCATTATCTTGGAGTACATGGAGAGAATTTGGAAAAATAAGGAATTCCGTGGATTGGAACAAAGGGAACATGAGGGTTTTATGGCCTTTTTGCTAGGGATGGGGTTTGAGGGGAATGTTTAGATACACCCGAGGAGGAGCTGACTGGGGCCTTCCCTGAGGTGGCCAGAAGGGTGAATGGAAACTGCACCCTGGGATGAGCTGGAGAAGAAGGAGGAGGTGGTCTCTGGGAAGATGGGCTGTTGTTTTAAGGGCTTCAGCCATATTGGATGACCACCATAATAATTCAGCAGTTCACACTAGGGCCAGAACCTATCACTTATCACTTACTTTATTATTTATTTATTTTGTGGTGCTAGAGATCAAACCCAGGGCCTTTTGTATGCAAGGCAAGAGCTCTAACACTTAGCTATCCAACCCTTCTGTTTTGTTTTGGTACTAGGTCTTGCTATGCGTCCCAGGCTGGTCCTGAACTGGCAGTTTCCAGCAAGAGTTAAAGAATAGGAAAGTCTGTTTTGTAATTTTACTCATCTATCCATTGAGCTATTTGTTCACCCTTCTAAAATAGCTACCGAGGGGGAAACATTGGAATTCAGTCTGAAAAGTATGGTGTTTACATTGGCAAATACAAAGTAAGCTATGAAGTAAAATGTCCCCAGGATACATCATGAATTGCATAGTAGAAAATGAAAAATACTCAACTTTGAGTAAACAGGAAGAATAAATCATTTCATGCTAAAATTCAAAGATCCTCATATAGCAGCGGCTGAGGGGAAAAATGGTTCCTACTCTCCATTTTTGAATTCCATGTAATTTTTAAAAGTTTTGCTCTGGAAAGTCCCATGTCACAGCAGGACAAGTTAAGAAAGGAAAAATACCAGGGCCAGGGAGATTGCTCATCTGCATAAGCGCCTGCCTGGCAAGCACAAGGTCCTGAGTGTGATCTGGTACCAAGAAAAAGAAAAAGAAAGAGAAACACTGTGCTGCCCCTCTAGTTTCTCAGTCCAACTTCCAAATGGGACCTCAATGTATCTTTTACTCAGCCTGCTTGGACCTTCGCATCTGAAGCAATAGGCCAACCTAGCGGGACCGGAAGAGGATAACAAGTTTTACATGAGGTAGAATGTGTAGTGCTTCCTGTTCATCCCCTTATTCCTTCCCCCACAGCATCTCTGATACTAAAGGGCCAAATTGATGGCTGCACCAATGTAAATATCCACACTACAAAGGAATGAAAATGTCTAGGCATGAAAATGCCCGGACTGTTTATTTGTAGTACCACTTCTATATATGGCTAATATAGATCTGGAAGGAGGGGGAGGGCAGAGACTTACAGTTTGCCAGGCTGACCCCATGGTAGCCATCCATTCCAAGATTTTTTAAAATTCTGGCTAACTCACACCTTTCATAGACCTTCCCTTGGACAGTCACAGAAAGGACGAGAAGCCCCAGAACGAGGAGAGCCTTCATGTTGCCTGGAAAGCCGGACCACCGAGCTGCCCACGGTAGGTCAGTGCCGGTATTTAACCTCTTTTGACTTCCTTCTTCCTGTCTCGTTTGGTAGGCGCACCTTGTGCCTTGTGACCTTTGGGAAAAGCAGGAAGTACTTATTGTCCTTCAACCTCAAAAAGACCTTTGTTTTTAATATTTGGAAAGAGATATTTTGTTGTTCTGTGAAATAATCTGTGATAAATTATAAAATGATATTCTTTGAAGACTTGGCTTACAGTGAAGTGGGTGGTAGCCCTTGTTACCATAATAGGAACTTTCTTCTATTTTATAATAAATTTGAGCAAGTATAGAAAAATTTGTTATTATTATCGTTATTATTATTTCGATACTGGGAATCCAACTCTGGACCTTGTGCTTGCCAGGCAGGCACTGTGTCACAGACCTATAACCCTGGCTGAAGTATAAAAAATATGAGCATTTTGTATAGCTTTAAGTCATCTATCATTTATGATAAACATGCATTTTCATTAAGTTTTGTGTGTATTCACTATTTCTTATCGACTTTCTTCACTTGAAATAGCTCTGTATTTACTCTTTTTTACTCCAAGTTGGCACCATGCATGTGCCTGTCATTTTAAAGGGCAGATAGCATGACACCATGTTTCTCGTCCAGTTTCCTGTCATGGACTTTTTGTTATTATTATAAATTGTTATACTCCTTTTCTTTTTCTTTTTCTTAATTTTGTATTCATTTTAATGGGAAAAAATAGCAATGAATCATTTTCAAAATAGGTTAGTAGGACAGTTCCAATAATTAATGCATTATATATTGTCTTCATATCTTGTCTAAACACTATTAGCACAAACCTTTCTTCTCATTGAACTAATAGAAAATACCCCTTTTCAATCATGCTTCGCTTCTCATTTCCATGGTAGTGCCTAAAACGTCATTTATAAGGTAATGGGACTTTAAAAAGTGACCTACTCCCATACAGATATCCAACGGACGCCCTCAGAGCAGTCACACACATTCTTACAGTGTCAGCAGAACTGAAGGAAAAAGCCAGAGTACAAAAACAGTGAACACCACAAATCACACTCTGCATCTGCCTAGGAAGAAAGAGTCTGAGGTACATAAAATAGCAGCAGCTGGTAGTTGCCCTTGTTTTTCACCAAGGGCAGCTTCTTTCTGCTTGGCCATTGAAAATGACCACCTCCGGCTCCCCATTGCTCTTAGATACTCTTGTCCAAAAATAAAAATAACCCATTTTCCCCCCAGATCAGGTCTCATTATAAGTGTGTAGTAATGTATAGAGGCAAATTTGGGTGTTCCAAAGAGACAGCAATCTATTAAAAATTTAGCATTTGGCTCTTCTTGTACTTTTATTAACTTAATTTGGAAGAGTACCCTGTAAGTGTATGTGAGGGTTTCTGTCCAATATTGATGAAGTCAACTTTATGTTCAAATGTTTGAGCAGTGTACAGGTATGATTTCTGGGCATGGATAACCAAACGTGCTCACCACGAAGAGCCCAATGATAACAATCATGCATTATGACTACTTCAAAGGCAAAGGTGTTTTTGATCTTGCTGGTTAAGTCCCATAAGGGAGAAATTATGTGCAAGGACAACATTCAGTTATTGTGCTAGGTAAACTTAATTATTAACTTGATTGGTTAAAAGCCAACTAAGAGATTAGTAAATTCTGCTTCCAGATATGTCTATGGGGGAAGATGGAGGCCTGGGGGGCTTCTATCTTGGGTCCCTGCCCCTTTTTCTTTGCTGTTGCTCCTCTGCTCTGTTTGAAGTAGTTTTGTTCTATCTCACCTTTCTGCTTTTAGTGCTCCTTTCCTTTCATGTATTTTTAGGGAAGGGTCTACACGGTGCTCAGGTCTCACTACTAGATCAGACTCGTAGCCTGTTTGCAGCCTCGCAAGTGCTGGGATTACAGGTGTGCTCCACCACGCTCAGTCTCAATCTATGTGTCAGCGTGCCCCAGGGGCAGGGCTGGCATGGCAGGCCTGGGGATCAAACCCCCAGCCCCTGTGCTTGCTTGCTGGAGCTTTAATCCACTGAGCTAATTTGACTGGCCCTCTGCTTAATACTGCTACATTGGCACTAGCCTACCATGGACTGAATACTCAGACATTACAAGCTAAATAAACCCCTCATCTCATAAGCTGTGTCAGGTAATTTGTGTTAGCAACAGGAAAACTTACCAACATAGTTTTTTATTACTTTATTATGTGCTTGGAAATATTATTTTATTATTTTGCTTGGCAGAATGAACAAGCTATTTAAAAGTATAATAGCTATGATTTGAGGTGCAGTTTATTTTGCTCAGAAATTTTGTATATGCCTCATGTTGTGTTTATTGCTATAGGTGCATTTTTGTTTTTTTTAAGAGACGTGCCTATAGATCTTAGATTATATAAGATTATAAATGAACAGGGGCTGCAGGTGGCTGAAGGTGGGTGGTCAGTGTTTCGGACAATGTAAGCAATGTGAGAAAAAGCATTGTCTTAGAAGTGTCCTGTGCTCCAGCTGCCTCCCTGTGAGTGCATGAGGCTTGGGGGGGCCTCCCAAGTGCACCTGAAACAACAGGAAGTTGAGACATGGGGCCATGTGTGGAGGAATCACCAGAAATAATTTGCAAAGTAAGAATATTTTCTTTAAAATACTATTTATTGTTATTCATAGAGGTATCTTTAAAAATACTTTTATGAAAGGTATCTTGGCTTTTAAGTTCTTAAATTGCTTTTAATGCTCTGCTTTTTCTTTCTTTACAGAGTCATAAAGAAGCTTGTCAGGCAGAATTTGAAGTACATATCCAAAGAAATAGAGTACAGGTCCTCAAGAGAGAGGTGCACTGCATTCTGGAGACAAGGCTTCTTTGTGCTTTGAGAGGTGGATATGTGAGGAATTTGTGAATTATAGGAAGTTCTATCTTGGTCTTGTTTTCTGGAGAAGCAAGACGGCTGCCAAAAAGTCATCACCCATATTATAGGTGAAAACAATGAGCCCAGTCTATTTTTTAACAGATGGGTCATCTAAGATATTTTCCCATAAAGCATTGTTTGAATTTTGTCAGTCTTTTCCATATCTTTTTTTTTTTCTTTCTTTCTTTATTTTAGTACAGGGTCTATAGGGCCTCACTACACAGATCGAACTGTAGTGATTCTCCTGTTTTCAGCCTCCCAAGCGCTGGGATTATAGGCGTGTGCTACCATGCCCTGTGCTAGGGATTGGGGGGGCGGCCCAGCACACCTGGAATCCAACCCAGGCCCTCGCATCTGCCTAAGCAGGCACTTTAATTTGCTGAGCTATCTGGCTGGCCCATGCTTCTATATCTTAAGATCAGCTTCCTGATCCTTATGAACTAATCTAATAATGGATTTAAAGTGTACTTAAAGAGATTCTGTCAATGTTTTCAGTGGTTCACAAGTTGCAGCTGTGGTCACAGCTAGAGACTGCAGCAACAAAAAATGAGCAGAACCCTGGGAAAGGTGCTGTGCCTGCGGAACAATACCATTTTAGAATAGTGATTGAACTCAGGCCCTTGCACTTGCCAGGAAAGCACTTATTCTACTGAGCCATCTCCCCGGCCCTAACAATACCACTTTAAAGGAAGCCTTTTCATTGCTAAGATTCATAACCTGGGGAGAGCGTGCTACTTATTGTACAGGGGCATTCTACTGAGTACCAGTCGGCAGTACAAGACAAAGCCCACTCGTGGCACTGGAAGATACAAGCTTCTAATTATGTCACAAAAGCCCAAGAAGAACGGAAAAGTGGAAGTGAGACCAATTAATTTGGAGACAGATGATGAATATGGGGTTTTACACATTTGCCTGACTGTATACGATATGACCCTGGCAGAGAGTTATTCTCAGAATGTGCACAATCTCTGCAACCATCTCTCCATCAAAGTTGAGGAAAGTTGTGAGATACCCGCCAAAACTGTGGAGGTGTTCTGTGCGCAGGACCAAGGAAGCAGAATGTTCCTGGAGTTGGTCTTTAGTGCCATGAGCGAGGAGCTCGGGTCAGCTGTCTGAGGGCTACATTTGCAGAGATTTTCTTGGACATGCTCCAGAGCAATCTTCCTGGAGGAGCCAGGTTGTCAGTGACGGAGCGCACTGAAGAGGACTTCAAGGGAAGGCTCAGGCTCAACCGGAACTGGAAGAACTGCTGGCCAAGCTGAACTGGCTCTTGCAGGCCACTTCCTGATGGCACTGGTGACACTGCCAAGTGGAAAACCTCCTGAGAGGATAGAATTGAGCCAGAGGAGACCCTGACCCTTGGGCTTTGTTTCTACCTTTTCCTACAAAAGCAATGTTTCTTCTCCTCTGGCATGGTTGTGAGCAGTTCTTAATACTTACTGTTGAGATAATCTGGATTGTCTCTCATCTAATAAAAATCTGATGCTGTGAGGAAAAAAGTATATTTGAGGGATTTGGGGTGTGGTGGGCTTGGAAGAAAGGAAGTATAACCAAATCTAGGTACAGAGGTAGGAAACTTGTGTAACTTTGTGTCCAGGAGTTATAGTCTTCTTAAAATTACAATTTTTGAACTATTATTTTCTTTACCTCCTTCTGCCTATCTTTACTTATTTTTCCTATTTTACCTCATTTTCCCCTTGGACTTGATCCCTTATACGTAAAGGATGCAGAAGGCCCAAGGATCCATCTTCTATGGCTGCCTCAGGCTGAGAGGGGACAGTGCCCCTGAGGAGGCAGGAATCAAAAATCTCACTCTGGTTGGCCAGATAGCTCAGAGGACTAAAGCACCTGCTCAGGAGAAGCACATGGGCTGGAGTTCAGTCCCCAGCGTGCCCTGCCAGCCCTGCCCCTGGGGTGTGCTGAGACGGCGATTGAGACTGGACGTGGTGGCGTGTGCTTGTAATCCCAGTGCTTGGGAGGCTAAAAACAGGAGAATCACTATGAATCCGATCTACGGAGTAGAACCTGTGCAAAATACATTAAAAAAAAAATCTCGCTCTGTGCTAAAGAAAGGAAAGGAAGCAGCATTTTATTATCGGATGAGCCACCATCCTTTGATAGCCTGGAAAAGAAGACAAGAAGGTTAGCAAGCCGCTGACTTCTAAACTTCATTTTATAGCAATGCTAATTAAGGAAGGACCCCAAATTAAAGTAGGATGTTAGTGAATAATGGCACCAAAACGTGGTAGAGGTCAGACAAATTTAGGAAGCGTTTGGCATAAGCCTCTTACCTTTAGCATTAATCTATTTGGTTTGAGATATTTAACTTAAGTACAAAGGTGATGTTTAAGAGTATATAGCCCCGCCCTTGTTTGTCAATAAGAAATTAATTATTCTCTTATTTTAATTATAACAATGACCAATGAATAGATTAAATAAAAATATCTATGTTTTCATGACCATTGCGCCATTAAAATTCTTACTTACTTACAATCTGGGATCTGGCCTGTGTTTTGTAGTTCTGAAGACCTCTTGTAGTGACTGACCCCAGAGAATAAACACATAAATTCTGAAATAGATAACAGAAAGTTAATTTGTACCACAAAGTTAACAAAGTTTTGTAGCTAAAATATTTACATTGGCAATTTTATCTTACAGGTCCATCTGTGCAAGAAGCCAAATCTTTATCAAAAGGGTACTCGAAAGTTCATTAAATAGTATATTGCTAGTATACTAAGACAGGCTAAAGGACACATTTTTAGAAGAGCTAGCGGAATGAGGAGTCAGGACCTCTCATGGCTGTGGGATGAAATCTGACAAGAATGGCTGGAGTCCGCCATTAGGAGCTGGTGCAGGGCTTGGAGCCCCTTTTATACCTAGCTTGACTTTTGTTTTTATATCATTACTCATTACTCCCCTTTTTGGTTATGCTTTGCTATTGAGTATTTAAAACCAAGTCAAAGTGAGACCTCTGGTAATTAAAATTAATCTTCCTATATATCTGTCAAGATCAGTTAAATCTCTCTACAGGTCAGTTACTTTCTGGGCCACGTGAAAAGACTCTTAGCTCCTCTAGGCTTTTGAAATGTGTTGTTTGTGTTTTGCTAGGATGGATCATGATTTTTGCTTGACCATATGGCTTTTGTTGGACCCACAGAGATCTTCTCTTTGGTGTCCCTCCTTTGTGAAAAATGCATGCTAGTTGACCCCTGGGGTCCAATGATCTTCTTTCTCAGGTGGTTGGGTAACTCTCTGGAGTGGTAACATCCTTTTGGCGGGGTCCCATCACAATGCAGGGCCTGGCTTAGGGGGAAAATTCCAAACTATTATTTTAACTTTTTTTTTTTTTTTTTTTAGTTTTTGCCTCCAAACCTCAGTTGTTCAATACTCAGAAGGTCAATTATACCAGTATTTTTTAAAAAGTTAATTAATTAATTATTTATTTGGTACAAGATCTTGCTATGCAGCTCAGACTTGTAGTCAGCCACCTGTTCTAGCCTTCCCAGAGCTGGGACTGAGGGCAGGCATCACCACAGCTGGTTTCAGTGGCTGTTTAGTGTGGGGCTGGCACTGCATGTGGTACCAGGGATTAAACCCACGTCCTTGTGCCTGCCAGGCGGGTGCTTAGACTACTGAGATATCTCCCTGGCCTATACCAGTCTTGAAATAAGAGCAGTAGTTTTTAATTTTAACTAGCATAATCCTTTCTGAATATCAGGAACTTTGAAATACAGACTGTGACCTTAGAACGGGTGCTTCATCCATTAATCATGGTCAAAATTAGTATTGAGAGTCAGTGTTATATTCTGTTTGCAATAGGAGGTGCTATTCTACCACTTTAACACTATTTTAGAAGCTACATTCCTGCAGAATATTAACTTGTAAAGTTTTACCAGGAAAATACAAAGTAAAAATAAGAGCAAACATTTTAGAACAACAGTTCTGATGACATTATTATAACAGAATCACTATATTTTTATTAACTCTAAAAATACGTTTAAACTGGGCCTGGTGGCACACACCCAGATCCCAGCACTCGATAGGCTGATGTAGGAGTGTTGCTTTAAGTTTGAGCCCATCCTTGACCATCCAGTGAATTCAAAGCCAATCTGAACTACCTAGTGAGAACGTCTCTCCAAGAAACAAACAAGCAAAACATAATAAAATAAAATAAAAACGCATTTAAATTTCCATTTTAGCATAAAATAGCTTATCAATAAGAGGATAACCTTATCCAGTGACAAGGCACTAAATGATAGAAATAGAATTTTCATCTAAATTTGCTACTTTTTAATGAAGTATTTTTCTATGTGGAATGTACTTGTTTACAGATACACTTTAGGGGTGAGTAAGGCCTATAATTTTTAATCATAACATTCTTTTTATAGGGGCTTTCTGCTATGTTTCATTTTCCCATGCATTTAGTGGGAAATAGTTATTTCTCTAGTAGATATTATCTGCTAGGCTGTGCTAGGACTTCAGGCATTCTGCAGGAGCTGGGCAGGTACCACCCTTGCCTTCTTGGAAGCTGTAGAAAGTAATCATATGGACTTAAAACAAATTTTAAATGGGAGGATTTGTACAGAAAGGGAAGCACGGTGTGTATGGGAAACTTTAATAGAGGTTATAAACCTACCTATCACATTCTAGGCAAGACCTGAATGAGGAGTTGCAGTAGTCAAGTGAAGGGATGGAGGAGTTGGGGCAGGGTGGTGCTGAGCATCATGTTCTGAATTCCAGATGGGAGAGAAAAGTGTGGGCCGGGAAACAATACTGGGATGTCTTGGAAAATAACACTGGGAGGGAAGCTAGAAGGAGTGAGGCAGGAGATTAGCGTGCAGCAAAGCTGGCTGGAGAAGTAGGTGTGAACTGTTAATTCCAAGATGCAGGGCACTGCCTAGGATCAGTTCCCAGATCCCTACATGTAGACGTCGGGTGAAAACTCAACCAGGTTTTCAGTATGCAGGCCTAGACCTGACGTCAGCCTGAGGTGTGGGATCCCAGGTCCACCTCTCGGGACCCGTAGGTAGAAGATATCATAGGCGTCTTCAGGATTGGAACAGCATAGACGCACACAGCTTCCATAAAGAACTCGCTGTGGTGGCTTTCCTCACGTAGCTGGCCCTGTGTCCTCCAAGGCGTACTTCATACTGCTTTTTCCTCTTTTACTTGGCCCAGAGTGAGTTTCTCTTTCACTCTTCACTTTTACATTTTCAAATAAACTTTGCTGCTGTTTTTGCTCATTTCATTTAGTTCTTTGTTGGAGAAGAAAAGAATCTGGAATCCAACTCCAGAAGGAGATGCAAGCACCACGAGGCCTGATAACATTTGTTTGGTGTAATGTTTACTTGGTGAGCCACTGTTGGAAGGAGTTGTCCAGTAAAAGGGGCACAGGAAGACAAGGTACTCAGTGTCAAAGACATAGTATTTTTATTTCAAAGAATTTAGGGCTTAGAATTCCTTTCTGAACTTTAAGAGAAACAGTAAGTGTTAAAGTGGAGAGTAACAGAATCAGAATCTTATTATTATTTTTTTTAAATCATTCTATGTTGAAATCGGGGACAACTGCTAGAAACGTGGTAGATAATCCAGATGGCAGATGATATTGGGATATGGAATGAACTAGAACATCAGGAGCTTATGGAGGAGGTTGAATTATCAAGACTTGGTAAATGTCTACACCCTTTGGGGATAAGGAACAAGAATAAAGAAACAATACTTTTACTGAATGCTTCAAAAGAACTAGTCACTTATTGAACATCATGATCTTTACAAAGGTCATATAAGTATTATTTCCATTTATAGATGAATAATATGCAGCCCAGAAAGTAAAGTAACTTTCCCAAAGAAATATAGTTAGGAAGTGGCAGAGCTGGGGTTGGGATTCAGCTTAGGTTCAAACTTTTCTTTTTTTATGTTTTATTTTAGCTGTGCTGGGGACAAGACCCAGGGCTTTGCATATGCTAAGCTAGTTCCCTATCACTGTGATATATCCCAATATTATCACAGTCTTTTAAGAAAGCGAAAAAAGAAATCTGTCCTTTGAGGAGTGATTTTTGTAAGAAAGTACAGAGTTCTCCCGTATTCATTAGAGATACCTGCCTTGATCCACAGTCCCAAAGTGGAGATGATAAAGAATCTTGGGGCTTGCCCATTAGTTCAGTTGTTAAGTGCCTGCTTAAACAAAGCAGTCAGGCTCAGGATTTGGTGGTTTGATCCCCAGGTTCTCAAGCCAAACCAGGAAGATGCCCTGAAGGCATCCTGAGACCTCCAAAAAAAAAATCTTTCTGCTGATAATCTTATGAATTGTTTTCTCCTCTGCATATACACCTATGATGAACTTTAATTTATAAATTAGCTACACAAGAGATTAACCATAGCTAACAATAAAATACAATAAATATTATATTAAGTAAAATAATATTATTTAAATATAGGCACATGGGTTGACCTTTCTAACTGAGCAGCTTGATAAGTAATTTCTGAGTGGGAAGATAGGATGCCCTGGACAAGGGGTGATTTTTGTCATTGGCAGGACAGAACAAGATAGTAAGAGCCCATTATGTCATTCAGTATGGTGTAGTTTAAAACTTATGAATTACTCATTTCTATTTTTTTTTTTTTTTTTTTTTTTTTTGGTACTGGGGATTGAACTCAGGACCTTGCGCTTGCCAGGCAGGTGCTTATTCTATTGAGCTATCTCTCCGGCCCTGAAATTTTTTTATTTAAAAGTTTTAGGTCATATTGGCCATGAGTCATTTCAGAGATTGAAATCATGGATAACAGGAGAATAGTATTAATAAACAAGTAAAATTTGTGGTTTGTCAAATGATTATAGATTTGATCCCAGGGCATTCACATATCAGAAAACATATGCAAGAAAGAGTGAGTAAGGTTTGAAAAGGAGCTGTCTGTTTGGTGGAATGTGGTGAGGGGAAGCCAAGAGAGCGAAGGCTTCCACAAGTGTGAAGTGGGTGCCTCTGTCAAATGCTCCTGAGAGATCAAGTAAGATGTGCAGGGAATGGCAGTCACTGGAATTGAATGAAGAAGTTGGCAGGAGATGGCCTGGGCAAGCAGCTTTAGCTGGGTGAGGACAGAAGTCAGGTGAGAAACGGGAGGAGAGAATGGGAAGTGAGGAGGTGGAGGGGGTGGGTACTGACTTTCCTGCTGCAAATCCTGCTGAGAGGAAAGCCCAGGATTCTGTGGTAGCTGGAGGGGATTGTGGAGTGAGTGTGGTGTTCTGTGGAAGATGAGAAGTCACTGGGTGGTTTGTCCAGGCAAGGAGTGGATGCAGCACAGAGGGAGAAACAAGGAGAGCTTGGAGCAGCGATGGGGAGGGGACAGGGACTGCTCGGGAGACACTGCCTTGGACAGGAGTAGAGACCTTGTCTGAGAAATGAGCTGGGGATGAGCTTTCGGGATGCCTGAGTCATGTTTCAGTGGTGGGGGTGGAAGGGATGGGGGTGGGGAGAGCTTGAATGAAGTTTCCATCTTTCTTTCAGGAGCAAAGGCCCAAATCCCAGAGGGCATGACTGTTGGTTTGGTGAATGACATTATCACCTTTTTTTTTTTTTTTTTAATGTAATATTAAGTCAAATAATCTCCTGGGAGCAGAGAGAGGAGGTGGATGAAGAGACAGACAGGAGTCATATATGTGCTTTGGACAGAGAAGAGAAGAAGCAAAGTAGTCATAAGCATTTTGGAGAATGGGCTACCAGCCTAGGAATGCAGGGAAGTGACAAAATGGTCAGTTTGACTGGATGGCCCCCATGAGATTAATGAGTATAAATTTATTTATTTGTTTAAAGACAATGTCTCACATCGTAGTTCAGGCTGGCCTTGAACTCACTATACAGCTCATGGTGCCTTCAAACTCACCGTGGTCTTCCTACCTTAGCCTCCCGAGTCCTGGAATTACAAGGGTGTGCCACCATGGCTAGCAATGGATGCAAATTTAAAGTGCGATTTCTCAGCCTGATTATGGAGTTTTCTTTTTTTTTTTTTTTGCAGTGTTTTCATTTTTATTCAGCAATTAGCAAACACCAGAATGAATGCAATAGTCAGCAACTTTAGACCAGCTTTTCTTAGACCAATGACAAGTGACCAACTCAGAGGACAATTTAAGGATCCTGATGACCTGTTACTCCAACTCCCTGATGATCTAGATGGCCAGGCATTTGGAAGAAAAGAGCCAGCCCCTCAACTCTGCTTCCAGCTGTGCCCTTTAAAGGACCCAGAGAAGGCTGTCACAACTTTTAAACCACCAGAGATGTACTATCCTGTCCCAGTTTACCCAAGATGGGAGCCTCCTGCTGTCCTGCACTGTGATAAACATGACTCAGGACTCATGAAGGCTGTGACAACCAATCCTTTTCTCTCTTTTTTAGCCTCCTTACAGATTCTTTGATAATCTGCTCTCTTTCTGTAGGCCTGGTCTTTCCATCTGGCTTTTCTTCCACCTTAAACCTTGGATTACTAAACTTTTATTAACAATATGATGATCTCACCATGGTACCAAAATATCCCCCAAAACAGAGCTCAAATTTGGCCAGAAAGAAAAGTTGGTTGTGTGATTATCTAGAACTCGAAAGGACAGGTGGCAGGAAAAGTCACCCCACACCACTAGGGACGGCTCAGGTCTCAGGAGTGGGACAAAGGAGAAATCTACATGCATCACTGAACGGAACTCGAGAACAGTGTTTGAGGTCTCCAGGACGACGGGGCGTTGGAGTTGGCCCTACTTCCCAGACAGTTGCTGGAACAGTTTGGGCATGTAGTAGTCCCACTCAGCCTGGTAACACGTGCCGGCCACCGGGGCCCCGAGATGGTACTTCTTGCTCAAGGCCACCACCTTGAACTTGCCACGGTGGCCTCCAGACGGGTTGCTGAGGATGGGCTCGCCGCACTTGAGCGGTCTGTCCTGCTCGTGGACCAGCCACACGTAGCGGTGCAGGCCTGTGCCACTGGGAGGCCCGGAGCCCACATAGTTGGACAGCACGGTGCCACTGCTGATATCATTGCCCTTCATGTTGACCACCAGAAAATGGTGCCACTCCCTGAACTTGGGAGACTGCCAGCTGGGAGCTTCAGGGTCCATCAGGACCAGGGTGTAGAGTTTATCTGGATCCTGACCATCCCAAGAAATGCTGGTGGGTCTATTCTTAACCTGGGTGGGCGTCAGCATTTTGCCCAGCTCGTCCACGTCCACCTCGCCGTAAGCGACCCGCAGTGGGTGCTGGGGCTGCTCATCCACCTCCTGCGGGCTCAAGGGCCCGGTCCACTTGCTGACATCTGCTGACACGGCGACACGGAGCGGCGGTTAGGAGCGGGTTGCAGCGGAGGCCAGGTGCACCGAGCGCAGGCTGCGTCCCAGTCTGCAAACTCCCATTGTGGAGTTTTCTTTAACAATATCCAGCTATTTGGGTACAGAGGAGGATGCAGGACATATTAAGAGAGTCAAGTCTTCCCCCCAATACAGATAATTTGTTCTCCAAAGGTACTAGATGCATCTAAACAAGGACAACCAAGGCACACCTTGAAAACCCTTTAATGCTAATGTTTGTATTTTGTACAGTCTCATACATTCATTCCTGTGATTAATTAGTAATGTGAGCTCATCTCTCTCTGATATATTTCATATATATGAATAGAAGTTAACAAAGATGGCGAATATTAAATATTAGCAGCTCATAGGACCTCTAATGTTCGTAATCAGCAAGCTTCATGTAAATATTCTTCAAAGAATTAATATAGATCGTTATATGAAATGTGAATCTGATTTTGAAACTGTACAAATTCAACATACCTGACACTGCTTGAAATCAAAAGCCACATGCTTTATGAAAACCACGTTCTTAATTCAGATAGTCTCCATTTGAAGTCATTGGGGCTTTTAGCTACTTTAAGGATTCAAATAGTGTGTTGTACTGTTTTTGTTGGTGATTGAACAGATTAAGATATCAGGTTTCCATATAGTTGGGGTTTTTCCTAAGATGAATTTGTTTCCGATAAACTCAGGCTGTATTTTATCTAATATTAAGGAACACTGGTATCATTCAAGGCTGAGGCTCACTGAACTGAATGAAATGGAGCTATATTTGAGAATGAAGGTATTAGAAAAATTTTTACCAGTACTAGTTTTAGTTATCAGGCTTATGCCAAATAATAAATATATTAGTAAATATTAAGTGTCATAGAAGAAAAGTTATATTTTTCTAATATGTCTGTAAAAATGGTATTTATTTAGCAAAGAAACAATAGCACCATTACTTTTTGCAGCTCCTTAATATGAACAAGGAACAAAAAAAGCTGAAGAAGGAAAATTTTGCAGTTTACACTCCACAGCCACGGACATACTGAGGGAGATCTTGCCTTTCACAATGAGTCTTTCATGCCACTCTGTAAAGAAAAATTGAAACACACAGAGAAAAAGTTAAAATTCACCTTCATGGGGGCTGGGGAGATGGCTCAGTAGAATAAGCACTTCCCCTAGCAAGCGCAAGGGCCTGAGTTCAATCCCTGGCTCTGCCCACAAAAAAAAAAAAAAAAAAAAAAAATTCACCTTCACTGTAACACACATACTTCAAATTCTCTGCAGTCACAGTTATCAATAAACAAACACCCTCTATAGCATTGGGTCAGAATTAATCACAACCTCTAGAAGCAACCCCAGTGACTGGCTGAAAGCATGAGGCTTTGTGGGAACAACTAGCCACAAACCGTAATAAATGGTGAGCAAAATGTTAAGCTATCTGCCTTAAACATTTAACTTATTCTATAAATACCTTCAAGATATAACAAGGAAATAAATAGTAGAGTGTGGTGAATTTTAGAACTCCAGAAACCCCCCAAAAATAAACAGTGGAGTAAAAGATTAACAGTCTGTGTCACTGGAAGTGACCTGTTTCTCCAAGGGGGGATGGCAACTTTCAGCTCTCAGAAGTGTACGTTGGTGTTAGAAGCCTTCTCTGACAGCACATATCAATACTCTGAGTGTCTCAGTTACTTTTCTCCTTGCCGAGGCAAAATAGTCAACACTGAAAGTTAAAGGGGGAAAGGTTTATTGTAGCTCACAGTTTGTGGAGATTTCAGTTCCTAGTTGGCTGGTTCCAATGCAGAGGGTCGTCATAGAGCAGGCGGGCAGATGGCAACAAGCAGCAAGACACAAGGACAACCCTCTTTTTGTCCCTTACATTCTGTCCCTAAGGCCAAGTAGCACTCGGACTCTGGGAGGGGCACCATGAATTTATACCAGCATCACATCCTGAATCCCAGCATCACACACTCTAAGGGCACTGCTTCCAAAGGTCCCAGCTATAACATGAGGCTGTGTGGGAAGATTTAGAGACAAGCCATTACAGTGAGGTAAAGCCCTTCCCCTTAACATTTAACCACACCATGCTTCAGTGCCTGGTGAAGAACTACCTTTGCACAAACTACCACTTGAGTACTATCATCTTGCAACAAAGCTGAAAGAATGAAAATGACTGTCACAAGAATTTCATTTCGTTTGGATTTAGCCAGCTAAAGCTAAAAAACCTTCATCTATCTCATTTCACATGAAATAAAGGATTTTGTTTCTCATCAAGAACTTAAGATTTATGGATCAATGTATTTACATGGCACTTTAAAAGCATCCCTAGTATACTGCATTTTCTTCAGGTATTCTACTACTGATTCTGCATCCCAAGGAAATGACGAGAAATGCACCAAAACACAAATGCACAAAGCTGTTCACAGCAATTTGTAGAATGAAAAAATGAAAAAGAACTGCTTATTAGTAAGAATTGGACCACAAATTCATATAAATAATTCTACTAACCTTTCAAAATGATAAAAACTTAGTATTTGTTGATGTGGAAACAATTCTGTGTGATTAAAAAGGAAACTATAAAGTAGTATGTATGACAAAATTTAATTTCTATAAAAATACATATTGCTTACATGATTGTACATGGGTATGTATGTGCATGACATAATTTTATATGTGTGTACATGGTTGATGTATATTCTGGAATAATATATAGCTAAAGTTACTAGGCTTGTGCGTTTTTTACCAGTGATTGAACTCAGAACCCTGCACTTCCCGGCCGAGCACTTATTCTACTGAGCTATCCCCCTGGGCCCCTGCTTGTGCATTTTTGAGTACAATTGTGGATGTTATGTTTTCTTTCTTACATTTTATAATTTTTATTCAAAGGATAAAGGTTATTAAATAATATAACACATTTTAGAAATAAATTAACTAGATTTCAAGACAATAACTCCAAATTAGTTTTCTCTTTAGGGAATTTTAATTTAAGCATTGAACTTCACCATAATTTCAGTATGTTGTGCTGTTTTATGCAGTAAAGGATTCATATTAACTGGGAGTGGTAAGGAACACTTGGAACCCTAGCACTCAGGAGAATAAGTCAGGAGGATTATCCTAAGTTTGAAGGCAGCCTGAACTACACGATGAGACCCTGTCTCAAAAAACCACCCCCCAAAACTCAAGCAATTAACAAACCCAAACCCCAAACTGAAAAAGAATCCATGTGTAATTGTTAATTTTGTTATGAATTCAGTAGTGTATTACTCTCATCTTGGACATGCAATGAATTTGATGTGCTTTCTTTTGTTTATTACAGGGTGTACGGGGTGTACAGGGTCTCACTGCATAGATCGGACTTAGTGATTCTCCTGTTTTTAGCCTCCCCAGTGCTGGGATTACAAGCATGTGCAACCATGCCCGGTCTTGGCAGCTGGCTCAGTGTGCCCAGGGGTCAAGGGCATCCTTTTGCTGGCCTAAGCAGGTGCTTAGTCCACTGAGCTATCTCACCCGCCCACTAGTGGCCTACCTTAGAATTACAAAGATATATTTAACTTACAAAGTATCTCTCAATTTTATGTTCTTGTTGTGACACAGGTCTTGGTCGTGCTGCCGGAGTCGGCCCAGTGGGCTCAAGAGATCCTCCCTCCTCCACCCCCTGAGTAGCCTTGACCCTAGGTGTGAGCCGCATCGCCCAGCCCAGCGTTGTAGTTCTACGGGCCTCTAAGGCAATCCTTTTCCAATGCCACTCAATTTGCAATGCTAACAAAGAAAGATAAATTACTTGAAAAATATTACAGTGGCCTGTGGCCGTTTCATCAGTTGATTTCATTCTTTGCCTGCTCTCATCACTCAACCAACGTTCAGCTTATGGTAGGAAACTCAACACAGCTGATGAGCAGATTCAATAAGGTCATAGCACGTACACAGGCTTGCAGGAAAATGTATATTATTAGAAAAAGTAGGATTTTTCCGAGAGGGAGAGATTTTCTTATAATATTTAAAGGCAAATGTAGAAGTTAGGCAAGAATCTTGAAAATAAGTATTGGAGAATAGAAAAAGGCTATTCTGAGATTTCATTCACCCATGCGTTCATCTATTGACTCCTTAATTCACTCAAAAATAGTTATTGAGGGTAAATGATTAACTGTATTCAAAAAGACACAGTTACTGTATTAATAAATGTAAGCCTTAAAGTACCATGGCACAGCATGAATTTTTATGAAAGAAACTTAAAAATATTGTTCATTGTTGGAAACAGGCTGGTTGGCACATGCCTGTAATCCCAACACTCTTGGAGGTTGAGGCACAAGGATTGCTGAGAGTTTGAAACCAGCCTATGGGCCATAAAAGCGAGCACAGGGCAAGCCCAAACTGCATAGAGACACCATGTCTCAAAAATTTTTTTCATTGTGTGTCTAAAACATACACTAATTAAAAAGTTAAAATTATAGTCTATCTAGAGAAAATAAGAATAATAAAATATATCATGATGAATGTGAGAGTTTTAAATAATTGATGGCTGGAGGAAAGTGGGTTTTTACTGTTATTTTTTTTTATAGTGTGCCAGAATGTTAAATTTTGTTGTTAAAGACTCTAGATTAGCTGGGTATGGTGGTGCATGCCTGTAATTCCAGGACTCAGAAGGCCCAGGCAGGAAGACACTGTGAGTTCAAGGCCAGCCTGGGCTCCAAAGTGAGTTCAAAGCCAGCCTAAACTGCATAGTGAAACCCTTTTTCAACAAGATAAAAATAAAAAACAGACAAAAAAAACCCTAGGTCATGGCAGAGTATTTCTTTTTTTTTTTTTTTTTTTTCATAATGGACAATCATTTACTAATTAACTTGTGTTTTCTAGATTATTCAGCTTAATTCCTTCCCAATATAAAAGCAGGGATTAATTATGGTGAATATTATGGGTTTCTGACTTGCAAAGGGAATTTGATCAAGGAGCTGTCAAATTTTTGATTATTCTTTCAAATCAATACTTTCTTTTTTTTTGGTGGTGGTGGTGATACTGCGGATTTAACTCAGGACCTAGTGCATGTGAGGTAAGTACTCTGCCACTAAGCTATATATCTGGCCCTCTTTCCCTTTTTCTTTCTTTATTATTTTTTGAGACAGGGTCTCACTAAAGTTTTGACTTTCCTATGTAGCCTAGGCTGGCCTTGAACTCATAGTGGTGACCTTCGTGTTTCAGATAGCTTCTTTAAAAGACAAAGATTTCCACCATGTATTGTACTGAACAGAATGTACTGTGGAAAAAAAAAAAAAAAAAAAAAAAAAAAGAATGTACTGTGGAACCACATTGAAGGTCTGAGCTGGCAACACAGGTCTACCTCTTCTCCCGTCCAAATCCAACTAAAATGCCCTCAGAAGAACTACAAGGAAGCTGGTGCACCCCTGTGATCCCAGCTGCTGGGAGTCGGGGGCAGGAGGATTGCTGTGAGCAGGAAGCACAGAGCAGCCTGGGCAGTGCTGCAAGAGCCTGTATCAAAATCAAAACAAAATGAAAGAGGTTTAAGCCAAAAAGGGTAATGGAAAAACTGAGGGAATGGCAATAGGTGAGAAAGGTCAGTAAAATTCTGTAATCTAGGGTGGATGAGTGGAATCTTAGGATAGAGGGGAAGCTCATAAGCAAGTGATTGCAGAAGGAGAAATCAACATACAGCAAGCTGATTCTTAACCTAGAACCTGGAAACTCTGGAAAAATCTGGAGGCAGCAGTGGATGGCAGTGCTCTGAAAGGGAATACTGCTTGGAGTCTACATGTGGAACAGATAAACTCTCAGGTATTCCTAAGGCGAGAAAAGCAAGTCATGGCTCCTTTTTAACCCCAGAGGAAGAAGAATGGAAAGAGCTCCTCAGAGCAGATAAACTAGAAATTCAAGACTGAAGAGAGAGTGGAAGGACTAGGCTCTGTCTCAGAGGTGGAAAGCTTGTGAGGGAACACAAGCCTCTGGGATCAATCCCCTGAACTTAAAAAAAAAAGAATAAAAATTGTAAAAGCTCTAGCTAAGGCCATAATGCAAACAAGTAACAGTTGACATTCTGAGCCATGGTCTCCCATTGCTTTCGACCTGGCTCCACTGAACTCCCTGAGTTTTGGCTGCCCAAGTTACCTTCTAGTCAGGAGCCTGCAGGATTCCTGTTGCGATAAATGCCTTGAGCCAGGAAAAAGATCTACAAATACGAACACTTGGGGAACACGGGAAAATGACAAATTTTGCTCACTTACTACCTGGGCTCAGAGATTTTCTTCTCACTTCTTCTGGCTTAAGCCTTATGAACAATTAATCAGAGGTTACCAGATACTTGATAACAGCTACTACCGTGAAAGATCAATAAACTGAGCATCTATGAAGAAGGACCTAGAGAAAAAGGAAGCAACATAAAAGATAAACTAGCATGGGCCCTCAGACATAAGAGAAATGTCACTCATGGGATACCAACATGCTATAATAAAGAACTGATCAGAGAATGCAAAAACCCCTTGTTATTGATACAGGAAACTCTATTAGTAGGAGGGTGAAGAGATGCTGTGCATGTTACTCCTGCATAGGCTCAAGGAAATGGCAAGAGACCTGCTGGATGTCATGTGGCCTTGGGAGCCAGAGAGCTACTTGCCCTACCCTCAGAGTGGACAAGCTCAGCCAGGCGAGGTCCCTCCTGCCCTTAAATGACCACATAGCTTGGGCAGCAGCCGCTGCGAGGACATCTCAACCATGGCCATGATGGATTTGAAATCTAAGGTTTCCTGACATGATCATGTCTTGAAACTCCTTTAAGCTTCTATGCAAGGAATCAGCTAAAAGGGTTTGAACAAGGCAATCACTGCCTCACCCCTCAGGGGCACTGGGGCTTAGGGACATCTTTCGTCTAATGTAGAAAACAAAAGCCAAGTGACACGTTTTGCTGTGACAAATTTATACGCATTGTATTGTGCGATCCTGACTGACTTGTCCTGATAAGAGTGAGATTGACATATGGAATGATGGAAGCCTTGCACTCCCCTTAGCTAAGTCATCCTAAGTCCCTGAGAGGGGCATGGCCAGGTGGGCATCTGAACGGTCTCTCTGAGGGGCACCACCTTGTGTTTGTTGTGTCATTGTTCAAGGAACACAACACACATGCAGGGAGTCACAGATGGGAATTAATTAAAATCTGCCCCATCGTATGTTCTGCTAGCTCAAGCCCCTACGTGTGCACCTGCACCCCCATAGCCAGCTCAGGCTTCCGCGTCTGTGTCACTGGCCCCAACCTCCCATTTCCTGCCCATACTAAGAAGACGACAGAAGTGGCACATGCCTGTAATCCCAGCACTCGGGAGGCTGAGGCAGGAGGATTGTTGTGAGTTTGAGACCAGCCTGAGCTACAAAGTGAGCTTAAGGCCGGCCTCAACTGCATAGTAAGACCCTGTCTCAAAAAGACCAAAAAAAAAAAAGAAGTTTATAGAGTCCTGCTATGAAAAATTATCCCTAGATATAGTCTGCCCTTGACCGTTGGCAGTGACAATGGGCTTGCTTTTATAAATTCTAAAGAGCTTAAAAAAGGTTAAAGCTCTAAAAAGGTTAAAAAAAACCAGCTTGTAACCAGATCCATAAAAGTTTATCTGAAAGACCAGCTATATCTGTAGACACCCCTGCACACACACACACACACACACACACACACACACACACACACACACACGCTATGTATATATATATATATATATATATATATATATATATATTTATTTTTTTTTTTCAGGGGTGGAGCTGCTTTTCCCTTCCTTCTTTTATCCATTCTCCCATCCCAGTTTCTCTTTCCTTTAGAAACATACCATACGAACACTGCTTAAAGTCTCAGAAATCCAGCCTCAGAGCCATTGGAGAATTTGCTTGGACCAGACAGCTCACTCTGAAGAGACGATGCACGCCAAGTCCTGCTCTGGTCACTCTGGACTCTGACCAGGCCACGTACGACTGGAGCCTGAGGACGCCGCTCACAGGATTGCTCCATACCTGTTCCCCTTGCTACTTGTGTCTTCTCAGGCTGCTTCCCCTAGTCCTTGCTTCCTAGCTGCCTGCCAGCTATGGGTTATGGTTTATGATTGCCTCGGGGAATAAAACGATCAATCAATCAATCAAACACTTCGTCAAGATTTAACGAGTATCCAAGGCACACTGGACACTCCCTAGATCAGATTAACTCTCTTACTTCCTTGCCAGAGTAATGTTATAGAACATAAAGGTCTAAATGTCACTTCCTAAAAAAACAATGTAGAAAAAAACTCCATAATAAGACAGTACTGGGGACCTTGACTCAGACCAATGACAACCCTAATGTTACTGTTTCTGGCTGACCCCTGCCTCGGTAGATCACATGTAATATGCCCAGCAAAGATTTGCCAGGGAAACTAAAAGAGGGCAGATGTAGGAGAACCCCCACCGCCACCCCACCCGCACACTTTGGTCTCTTAGTCACCCAGATGATGGTTCTGGTTGCAGTTGCTTCTGGCTTCTAACGATGCCTGGTCACTGTGATGCACGGTGTGAGAAACCAGTCCCCAGGGGACAGGCTGCTCTGCCTCAGTGCTTGCTCACCCCATACAAGCCCTGGACCTCCAGAGATCAGGGCCTGATATTCTGGGAATGATCCTGCTCAGTGCTGGCCGGTTGACATGAATAATTCTGCCTCCAAGTCCTGGGTGCCATTTTGGTGTTTCTGCTTGCCCTAGGGCTACATCTCAGAACTGGGTAAAGGAGTACCTGAGGGAGTTACAGTCTCCAGCAGGAACCGCAGTGTGTCTGTGTGAAACCTGTTACTGAGCCTGAACAATAGCCCTCGCCTTGTCAGATCCTGGTACTTCACCTCCGGCCACAGAGGAGAATTTACTGTGGTGCCATTTGCTTTACATTCCCACCTACTCCGCCTAGAGAATCCCTACTAATTCTATAATATTCAACTCAATGCAATCAGAATGCGATACTCTTTATTTACTCTAAAAAGCATCTGTAGGGAATCTCCATTGGATTTAGTTGGTGGCCTATTTCCTTCTCCTACTAGATTACTAGACTCTTTATTTATTTATTTAAGACATTTTGTTACTTCTTTTTTCTTTTTTAATGTGTTTGGTTGTTGCAGTGTCTCACTATGCAGATTGGACTCGTGGTGATCCTCCTGCTTTCAGCCTCCCAATGCTGGGATTACAGGCATGTGCCACTATGCCTGGGCTCTGTGGCTAGTTTAGCCCTCCCTGGGGGCTGGGCTGGCATGGCATATAGTGCTGGGGATTGAACCACAGTCCCTGCATTTGCTTAGGCTTGGCTAAACAGGAGCTTTAGTCTGCTGAGCTGTCTTGCCAGCCCCATAGTAGGCCCTTTGATTGTCTGTCTACCATGACTCCTACTCCTGGCACCTGTAGACCTGCAGTGATACCCTCTGATTAGAAGAGCTACCATGACTGGACTGGAAATAGCAAGGAGATTGAAAGTATATGCAAGATGCTAATATGTACCTGGGAATCCTCAGAGCACAAACCCCTAAAAAGAAAATTGGATTTGTTAATCCTAGGTTTGTTCACTTTCCAAATGCACTGGACCACTCTGCATCATGTGCAGGGAGCTGTAAGAGACTAGAGTAGGTCCAGAGGAGAGGCATTGTCAGAGAGGGCAGTGAGACTCAGCTTGGCCTAGCTAGGCAATATTTTTGCCTAGAAGGTCTGAAAAGGCATGAGGATCTGGAGATCAAACCACAGCACCCTGAGCCTTATTGCTTTGCTTAAGCAGGCACTTAAGCCACTGAGCTAATAGGCAGGCCCCCTGGATAATGAGCAGGTCCCCCATGGGAAAGCAGTTCTAAAGCTAGGAGCAGCTCTGTAAAGGGGCCATTTAAAGTTCAGTCACCTGTAGAGATAGAAACATTTTTGAGAAAGGCACCAGGCTTCTTGCAGAAGCTCTGTTTGTCATGGGTAGAGAACCATTCCCTGTCCTGGTCTTGTTGAGGCCCAGGAAGTTTATATTTGTAACACCATGAAAAGTTATTGGAATTCTAGTGAACTATTTGGATCTACGACTTCCAGTGTAGCCCACAGCAAGAATAAAGACACTAAGGCCTATTTGTAGTTATGGGGAGCCAAGGTATTCTAAGTCCAGCCATGATGAGGGCTATCTGGAACAAAGGCCTTGACCCAGCACTGAACCTGGGTTTTATCAGTTTGTGAAGAGAGGAGGGCTTGGGGATGAGGCCTTGTGAGAATGCCGGGAAGTAGGTGAGTGCTGTGAGATGGGCTAGGGAGGAGGCCTGCATGTACCTCTGCAGTATGCAGAGAGAAGGGTCTGCAGAAAAAATGATCTGCATTACATTACTGAAACAGTATCTGATGTGTTGGGATCAGTGATTCAACCCTGATGTGCAATCTTTCAAGCCCCAGGAAGTCACAGCCCCTATCTTGAGGCTTGATGCCAGCCAACAGCATATATCACTGGCTCTTCATCCTGCCTCATTCTGGCTCACACAAAGGAAACAGGGATGGGAGTCTGGGGAAACACGGCTGAGTCTTCAAAGACTACCACTAGCACCGTGGCTGGACCAATAAGCATTGCTTAAAGCCAATTGAAGGGAGAGAGAAAAGCCCTAGCCAGCTCTGTACATATCAGTGTTTGTGGAAACAGGGTCAGGCTTGACCAAATGGAGATGACTGCCCCTCCTTCAAGGGTAGTTCATCCAACGGGACTCCACAGCATGTATCATCCTCCCACAGTCTTATGGTAAGATTTTTTAAGGATGTTTCTCTATAGCTCAGTGGGCTAAGTGCCTGCTTAGCCAAGTGCAGAGCAGGGGTTCAATCCCCGGTACCGCATGCAGCATTGGCCCCACCCTCCCCAGGCACACTGAGCCAGCCCCTGAGACCCAGCATGGTGATGCATGCCTGTAATTCTAGTGCTGGGGAGGCTGATAACAGGAGGATTACTATAAGTCCAAGCTGCATAGTGAAACCCTGTACCAAACACATTAAAAAAAAAAAAAAAGGTGTTTCTCTGGTAGCTACAATCTGCTAGGCAAGCCTGTCCTAGGATACTACAGTGTAGTATGAATCAAACAGATATCATCCTGTGTGTCTTAGACTTTACTGAATGGAAGTCCTGGTGATTCAAAGAAAATTTTATTGTCGGGATTTCTACAGAATGAAAAGCACACTGTTTATGAAAATTATTAGCAGAAACAATAACTCTGTCTAGAAGCTTCTAGAAGACTGAATGTTGAATTATAATCACATCAGAGAGGTTGGGAGGAATCCTGCTGGAACAGCTCATGGCTGATGTAGTGTAGTCTTTTTCCCAGAGGAAGCATGGAAGCATCGGCTGGTGAAGACCCTGGTGGTAGTGCCAGAATGTCTGGGGAAATACGTCAAAGGAAATGAGAATGAATTCAGCAGAGCCAGACCTATGTACTTAATTGGAAACACACAGGATTTCTAAGGTAATCCTGAAATTATGGGAATATTCATGATTATGAGACTGGACAGTAATGGGATCAAAACCTTTAAAAAATCACCATAGACTAGACACAAGGAAAGCTCCTGGAAACATGACCAATAATCCAGATGACAGAAGATATGGAGACAATGAAAAGAACTGGGAGATAGGCAAAATTATCAAGACATACTGATTATTTAGACCGTAAAAAAGGAAAAGAAAAAAGAATGCTAGCTTTTGTTTATTTAATGCCTCCAACTGCTAATACTTAGTAAGTATCAGATCTCATAGGTATACTTTGACATTATTTCAGTTATAGAAGAATATGTGGGCCCCGTCAGATGAAGTAATTCGCCCAAAGAAATGCAGTTAGTGGTGGCAGAGCTAGGATTTGGATGACTCAGTTTTCTTCTCCACCTAAGCAGCACTGGGATGGAACTGAGGGTCTCACACCTGCTGGACAAGCTCCCTGCCATTGAGGCAATCTTAAGTCATTGCAATCTTTTCAAAGAGTGGAAAGCTCTTATTTTGGAAGTGATTTGTTTTGTGTGTGAGAAGTGTCTTCCCCATTTTGTTTGTCACTGGCACCTAATACCCAATACCTGCAACTTAAAGGACGAGAGGTCAATTTTTGTTCATGCTTTTTAGGTTTCAGCCCACTGGCTGGCACCAGGACAGACATGGTGTGGGTGAACAGCTGGGGAGGAGGAGAGTTGCTTAGGTCATGGTGGCCAGGAAAAACACAGGAAGAAGAAACTAAGATAATCTTTCCGGGTCTGGCTCCCTGTAGCCTTCCTCTTCTGACCAGTACCTACCTCCTACAGTATGTTCAGCTATAGCGCCCTTATAATCCACTCACCTTCGAGAACCCCACCTGTGAGCACCGGAAGCTTTGGGGAACATAGATACAAGACATAGCAGAACAACGTTTTCTCTTATGCATGAGGGACACTTCCATGACCATGAGTGTCACAAACCAGAGGTAGCATTGAAGCCTATGTATATGTATATATATATTTAAGAATTAGTCACAGCAAGAGATTAGCAATAACAATAAAGTACAAAAATAGCTATAGTAACTATACTAGGGATCCTTAAACACAAGCACCTTTAAAAGGCAGAATCTTTAAAGGGCAGAATGACAAATGGATAATGTGCATTGTGAGTACTCTGAGCAAAGGGGTGACTTTTGTCTACAGCAGGACAGAACAGGATAGTGAGAGATCCCATCTCTTGGGATGGTGTATAGTTAAAACTAACACATTGCCTATTTCTTGAATTTTCAATAAAAAATTTTAAGACAATTTTGGAACTTGGATAACTGAAACCCCAGCAAGTGAAATCATGCATGCATATAGTAGTTCTTCTTCTTCTTCTTCTTCCTCTTCCTCTTCTTCTTTTTCTTCTTCTTCTTCCTCTTCTTTTTCTTCTTTCTTCTTCTTCTTCCCTTTCTCCCATACTGCTGAGCGATTGCGTTATGTGGGTGGAAAACATATGGCCCCTGGAACTGTATCAAATAGTCACAGACAATGTCCTGGACAAGCAGATTTATCTCTGTAATATAAATTGTGAATCAACTCTTAAAGCGGTATAAACACAGTACTTGTAAGGAAATACTTAAATCCAAGGTCGTATACTGTCCTTCCCACTCCCAGGGCAGAGTTTATGGTTTTATGGTAAAGTGCTTGCTTAGCACTGGTGAAGCAATGAATTTGACCACCAGCATCACACACACACATACACACATGCACACATGCATGCACACACACATGCACGCACACACGATCTTCCCATCCTTTATGAAAATTTTTAATTCAGGCATTTTCCATTTTTATCCATTTGTCATTCTGCCCTTTAAAGATTCATATTGCTTAACAGAACTTTATTTTTATTGCTTGAGGATGTGACAGGACAGGTACAAGCATCACATGATTACACACTGGGCTTGTGTCCAAGTTTAACTTGTTTATGACAGTCTTTTGTTGTATCTCAGCCAGTGCATTAGCTGCTTTTCTATTGTTGCTTAGACAAAATACCTGATGCCCAAAATGAAGGAAGGAAAGGTTTATTTAGCTTGTAGTTTACAGAGGTCTCAGTCCATAGTCAGCTGACTCCAAGGCAGGGTGGCATGGCTGCAGGGCAACCATTCATACGGGAAGAAGACAGCAAAAGTGGGCCCGGGAGATGGCTCAGTAGGGTAAGCTCTTCCCTGGCAAGCGCAAAGGCCTGAGTTCAATCCCTCGTTCTGCAAAAACAAAAAGAAGACAACAAGAGCAAAACAGGGGAGAGCAGGCCTGTTCTCTTACATCTCGAGCAGGCTGATTGCCCATCACTATCCCAGGGTGGGGCTGGCACTCACACCATCGCCATTCCCTCCTCTTACGCAGGATGAGGGTGTTTGCAAAGTGGGGACTCTGGACCCTGCCAAGTTTCTTAAAATCAAATTGGCACAATATATCAACCATAACAGCCAGTGTTGAGAAATAATTGTATCATCCATGAAAAAGCCTGATTACTTCAATGTCGGAGAACTGAATATACTGCAGATGTTGTGCTTTTGGGTAAAGGCTGACCAGCATTAGTTCTATCGTTGCCCTGGGAATAGGGTCCTGGATGGGTTTCTAGATATCTGTGCACAATGAACAAAGACTTAGGTGTGGCACCTATTGGTAAGGAAAAAGCAGCAAAGAAAGGTGATTCAGCGAGAGGGCTTGCATCAGAGCAAAGGCGAATGGCACAGGTGTTGAAGGTGTTGGTGATTGAAGAATTTAACATGTTGTTCCGGGTCTAGGTTAACTCCCATTGGGTCTTCTCTGTCAGCATCATTGACGGGTCACTGGATCATGTCAGCCATGTCTATCGAGCTTGTCCTTTCCCATAATTCAGTCTGTTATGCTTAGACATATGAGATGCAGTTCATATGCATGAACCTTCCATGAGCTGCAAGTGAAAATGTTTATTGCAGGTCAGGTCAGCAGGTCTGCTGGGCATGCCTCCTGTAGAGTTTGGGATTTTGAAATTTCCTAAAGGAACAGGGGCCTTTGTTTTCTTATCTTTGCCTCCAGGTAATAGGCCTTAGGATAGTCTAAGGAGTTGGCCTGGGGCTTTGCCCTGGTGTGAAGAGTAGAGGGGAGAGGTCTCATAGCCCCAGTCACACTCTTTATTATGTTGAGCAAACTGAAAAATGCAAGATTAATGTTAAATAATGAACACATTGGTGACCATGGGCTCTGAGAAGGTGGCACTGTGCTGTTGCTCTGTGAACATGCCATCTGGTGGGGAACAATGGTAGTGTGACCTTTCACATAAGTAGTGCTCCCTAACGGGAGAAAGTGATGTGGGCTGAGAGGGAAACATTGGCCGGCACATCCACAGCCATGCACACACTGGGGTCATGACTTTCCTTCGCCATTCTGTAGACAAAAGAGAAACACATGGATAAAAGGTTAAAACATATCATCTCATAAGTCATGGGAAAATCAGTCTTCATTTTACCCAGTTTGACGTGAAATAAAGCATGCTCTTTTTCATTTCCTTCCTTTTGTTTGTTTGTTTTTTTAAGGCAAAGTTGTGCTAGAGTAGTGCAAGCTGTCCTTGAACTCAATAGGTACCTTGGCTGGCCTTAAGCTCACAGCGATCCTCTGCTCCGCCTCCTGAGTGCTGGGATTACAGGTATGCATGACCATGCCCAGCCTCAGGGTAGGTTCTTGTGTGTGAACACATGACTGAGGTGGTAAGGTAAAAGCAGGAAACTTTATTAGGCAAAAGCAGACTCAGGCTGAGTGGGTTCACACCTGTGAAAGGAAAATGGCACAAGTGCTTGTGGAGTAAACTATAAGGGTTCACAACAGCATTGTGCTGGTTCTAGGGCACCTCTCATTGGGGTCTTCCACAGCATAACTGACAACAGGATTGGCAGGGTGCTGTTGCCCCTGTTCTTTCCCATAATTCACTCTATGACAACTGGATGCATAAGAGGTAGTCCATAAGCATGAATCTCTAGTGAGCTCCAGGTAAGGAAAAGTTACTGCAGGTCATGTCGGTGCATCTGCCTCCTGCTTTGGAATTTTCCAAGATAGGCTGGGGTGGGGGAGGGGAGGAAGAGGGAGAGTTTGTTTTCTCTTCTCTGCCTCTGTGTAACAAATCTTAGGACAGGAGTAGGGGAGGGTGGTTTGGTCTTGGGGCATTGCTCAGGTTCAGGGGAGTGGAGGAGGGTGTCCCAGCAATGAGTGGAGGGAAGTCACCCATAGCCCCAATTGTATTATCTATATCATTCTTCCTTGAGAGCCCTGGCTCCCCCAAATCTTTAAGAGATGCCTAAGACAGAATGCCTATCTTCCATACTGCTTTCTGCTTAGTGTGATGGAGATCATGGCACAGTTGCCCTTCCTGATCTAGGGGGCTGAAGAAGGCAGCACACTCCTCCTGCTAGGTTCCATTGACTATTTCCAGATGTGAAGATAGATTTTGATCCTTGGCTCAGGTCATCATCTGTGGCTAATCAGCAATTAAACAAGAAGAAATAAATTTGACTAGGAGATTAGGTCTGCATGGTCCAAATAGGAGGCAATAAGAGGCATTAATAAATGCCCTGTCAAGGAAATTATACAAGATATCTCATTCTGGATTTTTGATCAGAATCCCCATAGCTCAGACAGTTCCTGGTGGATCTTGGAAGCATGGTCAGTGTTCTGTCTGTGTACAGTTGTTCCCCAAAGCCTCATACAGTCATGGGGTGGGGACTTCTAGAGTTTGTGATTAACTCATGATCCCCTGGGATTATGGATGATCCGAGGCTGGGATTGTGGGTCTTAGTACTGCTGGGATTATGGGTATGAGTATTTCGCCCAGCCTGCGGCAGATAGCCTGAATGTAACATAAGAGAGACAGAGAGACAGACTTCCTCTCTGTTGCTATTGTTGCTACTCCTCCTCTTTTTGCTCTCTGCTCTTTGCTGTCTCCATGAATGGATGTTCTTTGCCTTGTGCCGCTCTGCCTTGTAGCTGAGTATGGACTGAAACCTCCAGTAACTGGAAGCTGAATAAACCTTTCCTTCCTTCATGTTGGGTGTTGAGTATTTGCCCCAGCAATGGGAGAAGAGTAACTGAGATGGTCAGCTAGCATTCAGACTGCAACCCTCACTATTTCGGACTGATTGACATAAAAGCAACATTCTTTTTGTAGGAACATATGTATCCCCTTTCTCAGCTATCAGAAGTTTTAGTCCTCTACAGCTTTATGGAGCCAATGTTGTCAATAAATCTATTTGATTCTGGAGCATGAAGTGCTCTGAGCAATTTCACATAGACCATCTGTCAGGCACTTAGATAAGGTTAGGTAACAGGCCAGAGATGCAATTGGTCCTATGCTAGTGCCTGTTCCAGTTGCCATGTCCTACTACATGAGTAATGAGTTCTGTGGTTGCCAAAGTGGCTTTGTCCTCATGTCTAATGGGGTTGGCAAGGATTGATTATTAGGTACTGTATTGATCTCTGGGGCATATAATCAAGTGTGCATATTCTGATTCAATTTTCCTGGATGACACAAATGGAAAGCCATGCTATGCAGTGAAACAATGTCTGAGTCTCAAGATAGAAATTATTTTCAATAGTAAACATATGCATGAGCTAATTGTTTCCATTTTCCCAGACAAATTAAGTCCCTGCGGATGTCACTATGGTAGAGGTTTAAAGGTTCTGTGAAAAGTATTGGAGTAATATGGTGGTTTTATTTTCCCAATGTATAAATTTCTTTTTCTGTTGTTCACCAGCACTGGTTCAGTTGTTTTCATAACTGGGGGTCATCTTCTTTCTAGGTATTGATTAGAACCAGATCACCAAGGTAGACTTTGAGCTACTAGTAACTACTGTTAGTTTTTGAAAATGGAAGAACACTGTTCCTTATTCCTGGAAGGTTCCAGGTGGGTGACATGTTGGAGAGGATGGGAAGTGCCAGTGTCGGGAAGTGGGTCAGATGTCTGGAAGGGTCTCCCGTAAAACACCTCTAATGAGCTAGATGAAATTTGGATTTGGGGACAGCCCAGAGCATTGTGAAGGCAACTGGGAGAGATTCTGCCCTTTATGATGGGTTTCCTGGCACAGCTTATCTGAGGTTCATTTGAGGGTTTGGATGGCCCAATCTTCCATGAAGACTGGGGCCTCCAGGGATTATGGAGATGGTATTTCATTCCCAGAGACTTGATAGCTCCTTGTATAATGTAGGATGTGAACTAGGGCTCATTATCACTCTGGATGGACCTACACAGCTCCAACCTAGAGATTACTTCCTCAAGAAAGACTTACCTCCTCCAAGGCTTGCTCTGACATTGTTGCAAAAGTCTTTATACATTCGGTAAAGACATCTATGCGTAGCCCCACCCTGGACAAACTGAGCCAGCCACTGAATCCAGGTGTGGTGGTGCACACCTACAATCCAGCTCTGGGCAGGCTGAAACAGGAGGATAGTGAGACCCTGTACCAAATTCATAGAAACTAGAAAAAAAAAAAAAAAAAAAAAAAGAAGAAGATATCTATATATACTTTGACACATCCTTAAGGGATGACATTAGCATTCATGAGGCATGTGAACGAAGTCTATTTGCCAGTCTTTCTAACCATTGTACTGTAGAGGCTGGAAGCTGTCACTGTGTTAATTTTATGCTGACCAAAGTAGCTGCAGTCCAGCCTCTAACCCATTATAGAGAAAGGAGACACCTGGACTGCCTGTAGCCTATCTTAGAGATAGGAGACAACTGGATCGGCTCGCTTCTTTCCCATCCTTGATAAGATTGTACACATAAAAGAGATGAAAGAGGGTAAACAAAAGTAAGTGCAAAAAAGTGTGTTATATCTTATGTTATCATAAATCTCTATGACTGGCTTCCAAGTCACCATGGTCACAGACATTGTGGTGGCCTTAGAAACCAGAAAGGTACTTGAGCTGAGATGAAGAACAAACAACACAACATTTCCTAGCAGGAGAGTTGGGAGGTGTTTGGTGGCTGTCCTAATTGGGTTAAATTCTGTTTTTCCCACATTCATCTCTTGTGGAAATTATCTCGTGCTGTTTCAGTACTGGTTCAGACAACTGGGGTGGATGCATCTGTGAATTACAGAGGTTGCAGACAGGAAACACCTTACAGATCTGACCTTACAGACGTGGGGCCCTAGAACTAGTTTCTATGCCATAGAAGAAGTAGCATCTTGCCCTAGGTAGAAGCCACCATGTGCGGACCTAAGAACTTTCCACTGTCCTCACTGTGGTGAGAAATCCAGAGTCCCACACAGTCCCTTTGGACTCTTCCCTCATCATGGATCACCTGAAAGTCTTCCATAGAGCACCCTGGCTCCAAGGTCTTGAAATGGGAGAGTTACTGATGGCCCAGTGTTACTTGGAGGGGAAGCCTGTTTGGCAGCTAAATCTGCCACTGAATGATACTCGGAAACATAGTCCAAGATCTAACCATGGTCCATTGATGTTCCCAGCAACGAGCAATTATTACCTCACTTGGGAGATATCCTGCCTAAAAGAGACGGAGGTGCTCTGGCCCATGTTTGTTGGTAACGTGGGTGGTCAGAAGTTCCCCTTCAGGTGGTGGAGAGTGCATCTGATAGCAGCAAGGCACACTTGGCATCAGTGCACACATCGACCTTCGTGCCCTGGGCACGTCGGAGAATCTAACTGAGGGCAATGAGTTCTGCCTTTTGAGATGAGGTCCCAGGAGTGTGTTCTGTTGCTTCAGTGACTTGGGTTAGGACTAATATGACATACTTTGTTCTGCTAATATCATCCTCTGAAAAAAACCACTGCTTCAACAGACCTCCCCAGGGTACCACCATGCTTCTGGGATCAACTTCTGGTGGAGAAATGGGTGCAGTGGAATTGGGGTGACCAGGAGCCCTAGCAACCAGGACATGGGTTGCCAGAGGTTAATGACAGAGTGGCCTTCAGTAGGAAAATTACAAGGCTTCTATTTATTGATATGGGACTCACTGATATCACCATAAAAACAGATTGTTAGAATCTCTTGGCTTGGTAAGCCTTAGGAGGCTTGGTGAACCCTGAAGGAGGGGAGAAACCCCACCCACCCTCCAGGAAGCCTTGATTTGGAGGAACCTCCTGCCCAGGGCGTACTCCCACACAATGGGTCAGGAAACTGGCACAGGAGGCACCCAGGATACAGAAACCTGCTTGTCCTGGGCAAATCCACTGTAATAAGGGGAAACATTTTGCATACAAACTCCTAATTTATGATCAGTTCTGTTATGTAACTATAGACTTTGCTCCTGTGGTATAAAGTACAAAATCAAGTTACCACAGTTTCTCAGCTTCTAAATTGTGCTTACTGCTAATTGTACTACTGCAGCAAGGATGTCATACCTGTTGCAATCAGTTGTTCTCCCTTGTGTAACAATATTGGGAAGTTCTGGTGTAATAATCACAGCCCTATACCAAAAGTCTGGGGCCTGAGCCAACAGAAACCAACATAACATCCCACTCTTAATTAATTTGGAAGGTAGGGTCTTGGGGCAGACACAGAGAATCTCCTACTCATGGAACATATCCCTGAAGTACAGACTATTCCAAGAGAGGCCTTGATACCAGTGATACAACCACCTACAACCAAAAATCACAAGGATTGTCACAGAAAACAAAATAAAAAATATTTTTTGAAATAGAAAATATCAAAAAAAGTAGCAAAATGCAATCTTAGACCTCCAGTCCACCCAAAACCAGTCCAGAAGACATTAACATAGAATAAATTGGGACTCACATCTCTCAATTTTTTGAAATGATAGTGATGGAGGTAAAGAAACAGTTCTATCACACTAAAGAAGAAATCAGGTCAGAAATAATCTCTATAGTAAAAAAAGAAATGACAACTATAATGAAAGAATTTCTCAGCATATCTAAAGAAGACATAGATTTTAAAAAATGCGGAAGCAAAGTCAAATGATGGAAACTTTGAGTGAAAAATATAGGAAAGAATTTGAGTTGAACAGATTCAAAGAGGAAATTAAAAGTTCTTCTGAAAGCTGGCAAAACTGCTTGAATGAAATAAAAGAGAGACTTTCAGACCTTGAGATAGCAATAAAGCCAGTGATCCACAAAAAACAAATATCTTTTAAAAATAACAAGGAACCAGGAAATAGTAATGCAACAGCTGCAAGATGATGTCAAGAAAAACAGCAAGCAGGAATCAACTGTCAGTGAAAAAGCAGAAGTCAACACAAATGACCTCTACAAATCAGCACTATTCAGAGAAGCACGGAAAATTTCCCAAGCATGGGAAAAGAATCTGATAAGTGAGGCACATACTCATAATGAAAACACATCTTCACCCAGATGTATTATAATCAAGATTCCAGAAATTCAGCATAAGAACAGACTGTTAAAAGCTGTGAGAGAAAAGAAAAGATCACCTATAAAGAAAAGGTTTTCAGAATCATGGCGACATCTCAAAACAACCCATCAGTTCAAGAAGAGCTTGGAGCGAAGTCTTTCAGGTCCTGGAAGAAAACCAACTTCCAACACAGCTTGATGTACCCTACGGAACTGTCTTTCAAAAGTATCTTATTTGATACTTCTATGACAAAGAACTGAACACATTCATGACCGCCAAAGCAATACTACAAAGAGTACTGAAAGATATTCTACAAATATATTAAAATGATCATGATTCCAAGAATAATAGAAAGGAACCACCAAGCAAGGCAAGCAATTAAATGGAGGGGGAAAATAGAGAACCTACAGCAGAAAAATAATATGACAAAGATAAGCCAACATTTATCAGTTATAGCCATTAATGTAAATGATCTCGGTTCACCAATCAAAAGAAACAGATTTGCAGAGTGATTCAAGAAACAAGATCCAACAATATGCTATGTACAAGAAACACATTTAACTCCAAAGGAAATTCATAGACTGAAAATCTAAGGATGGAAAGTAATACTCCATGCAACAGAACCCCCCCCACCCAAATTCAGGGTAACCATTCTGTTTGTTTACACTATGAACTTCAAACCAAGATTAAGAGAGATAAAAAGGTCACTATATACTTGTTAGGAAAAACTGCAAGAGGAAGAGATAGAAATCATATATATATATTACATATATATAACATATACTAATTTGTATAACATGCCTGTCATGGTTCCAGCTGCCGCTGTGCTCAGGTTGTCTTCTGTACCTCGTGCTTTCTCAGTGATAACACCAAATGCACTATAGAGCAAAACAGAGAACCTAGAGTATTGGCCTACAGTGCCCCTTGCCTAGCCACCATATTCAAAATCTGTAATTGTTTTGGTTTGGACTAGGCCATGTTCTGGTCCAAACATTCCCAAAATTCATCTGGAGCCAGAGGAATCCTACAATAGCAAAAACATTCTTGGGAAACAAAGGGTAGGCAGAAGGCATCACAATCTCTGACTTCAAATTAAACTGTAGAGCTATGGTAATAAAATCAGTATGGTACTGGCAAAAAAGCAGATTTTAGGATCAATGGAACAGATTATGAAATGCAAAAACAACTCCATACATACTCAGCTACTTGTCTTTGACAAAGATGTCAAACACATTTACTGGAAGAAAGATAGCCTCTGTAATAAGTACTGCTGAAAAACTGGCTTTCCATATGCTGAAGACGAAAACTAAACTCATGTCTATTACCATGCACCTAATTGAAGTCAACATGGATCAAAGATATAAATACTAAATCAGAAACACTAAAGGAAGAGAAAGTAGGTACAAATCTTGGAGACACACAGGTAGGCAGGCGGTTCATGAACTGTGTGGGAAATACTTCCCAAATTCCATGGGAAATACTTCAAACAAGTGGAATTTTATCTTATTGAAATGTTTTTGCACATCAAAAGAAACAGAATGAAAAGAAAACCCACAGAATGGAAAAATGTTTAGCCAAATGTACCTCAGACAAAGGACTTGTGTCTAGAACATATAAATAATTTAAAACAAATCAGACTTTACATTAAAAGACTCACTCAAAAAATGGGTATCTCAGATGAATATACATTTCTCAGATGAAGAAATACAAATGGCAAATAAATGTAGGAAAAAATGTTTAACATCACTGGTCACTTGAGAATGCAAATAAAACAACACTGAGATTCCATCTCATCCCAGAAAGCATGGCTATCATCAAGAAATCAAGCAATAACCAATGCTGGTGGGGCTGTGGGGCAAAGGAACGCATCTCTACTACTGATGGAAGTGTAGACTTGTATAACCACTGTGGAGATCAGTGTGAAGATGCTTAAAAGAACGAGGACTAGAAGTCCTATTCTACCCAGCTACTTCCCTTCTGGGTGTTTTTCCAGAAGAATTGTAAAACATCATACCACAGTGATAGATGTGCACCTACATTTATACAAGTTTAATAGCTAAATCTTGGAAATAACACAAATGCCCATCCACTGAGGAATGGATAAAAATGAAGTGGTATTTTTTTATAGAATGGAGTATTAATTAGATCTGAAGAAAGATAAACTTGAGGCTTTTGTAGGTAAATGGATGCAACTAGAGACCATAATCATAAGTGAAATAAATCAGACTTGAATTTGAGAACATCAAATTGTCTCCCTAGTAAAAGAAACTGATGGAGGAGGATGGCGGAGTCAGCCGCACTGTCTCTGGCCAGTTTCAGGGGCTGGGCGGGCGCGGGTGGGATGGAGCAAGAAACAAAGAGTAAATAAAATCTGAAAACTACAATAGATATTGTGAAAGAGAAGGAAACTGCTCGAAAGGAAAGAACAGCTGGGATGTCAGGAAAGGAGAAAAGAAAGAATGAAAACTATATATACACATATGTATATGTGTATGTATATGTAAGATAGTTAAGATAATTGTATTACCAATTTCTATTGGTTTATTGAAAAGAACTGTTAATTCCAAATTGTTTGATCAACTTTCCATGACTATATCTAGTAATCTGAGCAACTACTTTGAAGATAACAATATGTAATATCACAATTGTTAGTTTCCTATCGTCTTGTTTTGAAATTCTGTATCACTAAGACCTTTTGTGGCTGCACCCAGGCATGATCGGTCAACTGAGGCAGTCTTTGGACTCAGAGGCAAAACAATTTTATCAATACATAATATACATGCTATAGCTGGACCTGTGCTTCACTAGCTGAGTGGAGATACAGGCACGGATGCTTTGCTCTTCCCCAGATTCTCAGTACAACATATTGTGCCCAGCACAGATATTTAGCGGCATTCAGTAAGTGTTGTACTGCATATTCACTTATCATATAAAAATAGGGATTTTTCTGATAGAGGAGAAATGCAGCTCCCTGCCTGTTAGGTGTCAGCTTTCCATCCTCTGAAATGAAAGAATGAATTCCAAGAGACCAATGATTTGGAAGAGCTTCTTGAGAGAGAGCTGCCGAGAGACAGGAGGGGTGCTGAGCCGGCTGCCACGGAGGCCTGAGGAGGGTCGCCTGAGCAGCGCTCCTTGGAAGAAGAGATAGTCTCTATTTTGACGGAGCCTGAGCCTATTTCCTTGCATTGTTATGTACAGAGCCAACTAGGACTTCTCTTAATCCTTTCAATTGACCTTTTTAAAAATTTTTTTTATTTTTTTATTTTTTATTTTTTTATTTTATTGAACTACAAATGTCAATCAGACAGTTTCAAGACACCTTAACCATACAGATTCGATAAATTAATACATTGCAAACTGTTGTCATAATGTTTTGGTATTGTACAAGTTGCATACATGATATTATATTTACAAATATTATTTTAGCAGATATCTCTTATCAGTGAATTAAGAGTGTAGCTGCTTACTTATCTTATTTTTTTATACCTGAATTATATCAAAAATTCAATAATTATTTTCCTAGTGGATGACCGTAGTACTAGAAGCCGACATAATATCCTGTCCAACCACCATTAGTGCAGATCTTGCCTCTCATAGAATTATGTAGAAGCAC
>PVKA01013563.1:0-54680 GCA_004027165.1 Ctenomys sociabilis | reverse complement strand
TACAATCTAAAGGTATATTGAATAAAACCTCATTCTAGTAAAAATCAAGACTTAAAACTAACTTAGACCTATATTTAGAAAATCTGCCATAAAATATGTTATTCCATTTATCCTACTACAATCCCATTTATGATATATTGAGGTTAAATTATTGGTGGTGAATGTATTTTATACATTGCTTTTCCTTGCATGGTAGTGTCTAGATATTTTTATGATGCTCATTTTAGGAGATGATTTTCAATAAACTTTGCTGTCTATAAAAATATCATACCTTTTTAAATGGCAGAGTTATAAAACCTAAAAACATTTGAAAACTTTTGGTAAGACACGTGGGCAAAGTCTCCCCAATTGCCTTCTGGTTGACTCATTTTACCTGCAGACAATAATTATACATTTGAGACCTTATAATGAAAATTTAAGTTAGTCCAAAAGCTTTAAAAATTAGCTGTGCTGAGCTAGGGTTATAGTTCAGTGGCATAAACTCCTGCCTGGAAGTGCAATGTCCTGCATCTGATTCCAAGTAGTAAATAAATAAATAAGTAGGTAAATAAAATAGTTCTGCTATTTGCTATTCCAAAACTGAACAGAATGAATGGATTTATAAAATGCTATATATTTATGTCTGTGTTTCTATATATGTAAATAGATGCAAATACACATGTACACACATGTATATATGACTATTGATTGTGCTTTTATGTGCATATATGTGTGTGTATATGTATGTGTATATGTTGAAGGTATATATAAATTCACCTACTTGTGCATCTATCATATGTTAAAAAATGCATAATAAAAATATATTATGTTAAAAGCATAGCAACATCATCCATTCAGGACTGGAATTATATATACATTAGTGAATTTATAAGAACTCATATCAAACTATAGTTTTGATTCAGAAATACAGTAACACTCTTTTTTTGTATTTCTATTTCAGTCTTAGGTCTCTAGTTTATTATGTAAGAGTGAAATATTCTAATGAATGCTTGATAAAAGCACACTGCGTGTGTACCTAGACAGTAATACAAGAGAAACACTTACTAAAAATTAACTAACATTAGGAAAATTGTTTATACAGCTCAAAAACTTCTAAATTATGGTGTCTAAACTTTTGGGTTGTCTGGGCCACACTGACTGACAAAAACTTGTATAAAGCCACAAAGAAAATATATAACATTTTTAATATTTTAAGTAAGAAATATTCCTTAACATTTAATTTTCTATCATAACATTAAAAATGACAGCCATCAAACATAAAATGTGTGCAGTATTTGACTTTGTTCTTGTAAACTAATACATAAGTATCTGATTCAGTGAAAATGGTTGTACTTCTTAGTACATTCTCAATGTGCTTTTCCAAAGTTTCTGGTCTGATTTTAGCCTTCATGTTCTTCATCATCGTAAACAGTTCTTTACAACTGGGCTTAGGGCTTCGTATAAGGCATCCTTGTGTAGCAAGGGACATTTTCCTCTGAAAAAGTAGTGGAGACTTAACCGCTTTTACTGTTAGAATTGAATCACTGCAATTCTCCGCATTCCCTAGGTTTAGAGATTCTGTGTTTGTACTTGGGGTAATAAATTATGTGTTTCCTACAACACAGATCTAAAAATCAATTTATGTTGTAATTATTTCATCAAATAACAGAACAACTGAAATTTAATAATTATATAAGAAAACTGACCTCCAAGTTTGCTTCTGAGTAAAAATGCCTGTCTTGACAATCACCATGTGTCAGGAGGTTGGAAGGAATAAATTCTACAAGTGGGACTGGTATAAATTTGCTTAATATATCTCAGAAGCTTCTCCTGAGAAAAACACAGGGTGATCGCTGTATCTTACTTACCAAATGGCACAAGCTCATGTAACACCTGATACTCACAGGTTTGGGTTCAACTTCCCGTGACGGCAGGGCTCCCTCCCCCACACAACGCGCTGTGGACACTTTCTTAGTCTGCATTCAAGTACCGCCTGGGCGACACTGAAACATTAAGCATACCATTAACACCACACAATGATGTTAGAAATTTAGAATCTTGCACGTCCACCTCACTGGCTGTTCCAGGCTAGCCGCACTCTGCAGGCCCGAGTTGGACTGCTCTGAAATTCTTACTATATTGCAACACAGTGAAGTATTTTCATAATACAAGTAAGTCATCACAGTCATGTAACTGTAGACATAATGGGAGAAGATCTTAAACATTACTTGTTCTCATGTCACACAGATAGTGAAAATGAGCCTTCAGAATACTTGACAAAAGAAAATGTAATTATATTTTATTTCCAAAGTGACAAAGGAATAATAAATCCTTTACAGCTCCTTACATAATATTTAATACCTTACTGTTGTCTAGCTTTGCAGCTGCCTTTCAAATGACTATAACCCTCTTTTAAACTATATTTTTATGAGCAACTGGCTATATGTGCATGCACTCTGTTCATCTTAATGCCTGCAAATACAATGTTTGTAATGATAAAAAGTTGCACTGGCTCTGATTTCAGGTGATGTTTAGGGGAATATAAAAATCATGCCGACTTGTTCCCTGGCACCACATGCCACCCTGGCCCCGCCCCCTGGCACACTGAGCTGGCAACCAAGTCCAGGGGTGGTGGTGCTCACCTGTAATCCCAGAGCTGGGGAGCCTGAAACAGGAGAATCACTGCAAGTCCAAGATGCATAGTAAGACCCTGTACCAAATACATTAAAAAAAATTAAAAAAAAAAACTGACTTCATACTTGGTGTATGACATTGCTGTCATAAAGTCACATATGTTTTTCAGGAAAATTTTCTGAGGTAAATTAGAAAAGTTTATACCTGTTACACTTGTAACATTTGTTGAGAGTTTGTCTTTCAAATTTTTCTGAGTCAAATTGAATATTTATTTTATTTATTTATTTTCCTTTAACATTTCAGAGTTCTCCAGACCTTCTTGCAATGCAGTCCTTTACATGTCTATCCGGCGTGTGATATCAGAAATATATTTACATATTATAGGCCAAATGTATTTGGGAAATTGTTTCAGAACATTTCCCCATAGTAAATGCTGCATTTACTGTGAAATAATTCCCTCTCAATGTTACTACAAATAAATGCAGCACTGGACACCTGTGGATAGTCAGAGGCTCAGACAGAGGACCCAGATGTGGTGCATTGTTCCCCAGCTGAGAAAAGCTAGACCAACCTTGGCATTTTTTTCTAGCTCGCCAAACCAAGCCAGGCCCTCTTCAATGGAAACAAGCAATCACATGATATTCAGCTGTAACTGTCATCACTTAACTTTTTAATTATGTGAGCATTTACTGAAATTCTAAAGTCTAACGGCAGAGGTAAATCTCTGGCGTTAACCAAAAATATGCAGCAATGTCCAGCAAGATTCCTCTTGTGTATCTGCTCATGGACGCTGTTATTCTCAGATGCGCACAGTTGAGTAAAGCATAGTGCTGTCCCAGAGCCCAAAATATTTCTTTTGTTTGAATACTGTTACAGCCATAAGCAATGGTAGTTATATAGTATTCTCTAAGGAAGCATGCCATTTAAAATGCTATAAAAGATAGTCTATGCTGCAACTTTCAAAATGAAAACTGCTACATTTAAAGTTCTTTTATAAGGAAAAATGCAATTTTCAAATAATGGTAATACTCTCTCCCCTTCCAACCACTATATAGTATATTTGCTTATTATATTTCCTGCAAATAGGAAAGCATTGGTGGTGATGACCAGTGTTATTATCCTGTTCCTAATTGTCATGAGAAAATGCCCTCTGTATTTCTCTAACTTCTGCACATCTGGCAAAGGGAGGCATTTAATAAACTTTGGTCTACAATCTAATTCCAAGGGTATCTATATAACAAATAGATTAGAAAGGTAAGTTAGTGCCTTATTCAAGTAAAGAACAGAAACTGTTATTTTCTGGAATAATAAAAAAATCTCAATATAGAACAAAAGTAGCCAAGCTACAGACCATTTTCAAGTACTCAATTTTGTGAACTCATTTGTCCTGGAATAAATCTTGTGTGCACACGTCCTGACCCATGTATCCTATCTGCCCTGGCCCGTGGGTCTGGGGAACCAGGTGAACAATCTTGGGTTCTGATTTACTGTACAATGAAAAATGAGAAGCCTTCTCTCTGAATCAGAAATTACATGTCTTCTACAACAATTTGTGAAATTATGACACATGCATAAAACCTCCAATGCTTCATACTTGGCAGTAATGGTGAGGATACGATTCTGTCTGAGATGAAGCTTTGTGGGAGACATAGACAAAGCTGTGAGATGTTGCACTGTATTAGCTGATTCCCTGGGAACTTGCAGTGTATGCCACCTGAGTGATGATGTTGGTAGTGGATACATGGATTCCTCCCTCTCTTACCTGTTAATTAGCATTTGGAGACCAGGCAGCCAAAGTAGACCTAGAGCACACTGCCCAGTGACCAGCTGGTTTGTAGATTCTACCTCTCCTTTGGATTCTCTCTCATTCTCCACCTGACAGAAAAAGAGCCATTTCTCTTATAATAGACAATATGCCTTCCATCACTACTGGCGATAATTGAGTTGTGTCTGGTGAGACAGAAGCTCCAGGTTCATTGCAAGAGCCATCACTCTCACTTCATCTCATGGCCCATTCCACAGTCATTACTCACTAATTGTATTAATCAAGTGAATTCCATTTGAATTGGAGTCCACAAAGCAATCGGGTGAGACCACACGTACTTAGGCAGTTGCTTTATAAACAGAACTTACACTACAAAAACCTACTCAAAATTAGGAACCTACACTAACACAGCATCAACCTGATATTCCTCTAAGTGACACAAGAAAGAACAAATCTATGCCAGTGTTTTCTCTCACAGGACACCAGCAAATTTTATTTTTGTGTGAAAGCCAAGCTTTCACTTCAAATTTGTCCTCTTTTTAAAACATAGAAACTTTTTACTATAGGAGTCATCATAAAAGATGTTCAAGTGCATTAAATAAAATCACACTATATACCACTTGATTGTCAAATGTTGGTAAAAATAGCTCTAAGTTAATTCTTGTTTACTCAGTGGAGCTTATCAGAAAAATAAATAATTCGTTGTCCTTAAAAAAGGAATGATCCCATTAGAAAAGGTGGTATGAAATGTGGCCTTGACATTAGCTGAAATGTTCAATGAAACTGATTCAGGCCCAGAAGTCATTGAAGTCAGCTCCAGCTCACTGCCCAAGGTTGTTCTGGGTGATAAAATTGTTCCAACTTCCCACTTCAGTGTCAGTACAGCGTCTGTGCAACAGCTAATGCAATTAATGCATCAGACCATGTGGAAAAAACCATTTAAAAACTTACTTAAGGAGAAATGCCACGCTACTTTACTTTGACCGCTTGGGTCTAGAACCCTAGGGATATGGTTGAGTTTAAAATTACAGGTCAGTCTCTCCCTGCTGTTTAAAGTCCTGTTAATAGTAGCCTTATTTACATGCTCTATGAGACAAATTGGATAGATTTGTCACCAGCCTCTATTGGCCAGATTAATCAGAGTAGTCACAAGAGTGGAGTACTTATTGGAAAATTAGCAGCAAGCTGAGATGGCATAGGGCTGAAGGGTAATTATTGTTAGTGGAGTATTGTCCAGAAGTCTCTCGTTTTTATAAATGCAGTGTAAAGTGGGACTGTGACGCTCTTTCTCTGGACTATACTTTAAGAATTTATAATGACAGTAACCTTGGAAGTTAGAGCCTTGATACAGAGACAGTATCTGCTTTATTGAAAAAGGGAGACACTCTTCTTTTCTAATATAATAGGTACCGTCTAGCGCTGGTGCAAAAGACAAATGTGATTACTGAATATAATGAAGACTGGGGCTTCTAAGTTAGAAGTTCTTCCCCTGTAGCTAAACCCACTGCCTAGGAAGACATTGATCTGGGCACATTTCATGGCACATATTCGATTTGGGGTTGAGTGAAAGATGCCTGATGCTAGTGCTCCTAGAGTTTGCTGGGCTGCTGCTAACACAGTCCTCTGATCTAAGGGTCTCACTTTTTCTTTACCAGTTTTTGCACAACTGTCATGCTACAATGTTGGTTTATGAGAAGACTGAGTCACAGCTGTTTCACAGTTCTCAACACTTTTCTAAATTAAAGAGGAAAATATTTTCTCTTAAAATGCCTTGTGATAACTTTTAAAAACCAACCATATCTACTTTTAGTTTTGCAAAGGAGAAATCATCAAATGCTTTTTCTATATGACTTGAAATTTTTCTCTTAAGTCATTGAAAAAGTCCTGATATTAAATCACTCGTTCTTTGCTAGGATAGAATGAACTTTATTTCATGAGTCCACTGTGGTTTTATTTTATTAAAACATTATTTTGGAATTGTGTTCCCTCTTTGTGCAATGTGTACCATCAAACTGAGAGAAGCCTAGCTTTCATGGTAAGAAAGGTAAGTTAATAACCTGTGGCACTTGACTATTCTTCTAAAGATAAATTTTCATTCTGAGGGGAAATTAAGAAATATATTCATCACTTGAAATTAACAGAAATAGGGGCTGTATGACAGTTTTGCTTGTCTCATGTGGCTAGTCTTTGAATTTGTACAAGTCCCTCTTCCTTGAAGCTACTTTCTGCCTGGAAGAAATATAATCACTCCTGAAATTTCGTATGTTACCACTATGGGCAGCCTCAAATATTTTTATCCTCAATCTTCTCATTCTTTGGAATGTTCCGGAAACCTAGTATCTAAGGATTATTTCATGTATCATCTTTAATTTCAAAAGCACATATATAAAACAAATGAGCATGGAACTGGCTTGTGTGATTAGGGAGCCACAAGCTCCTAGTTCTCGGTGAGCAAGCTGGAAATCGAGACAAGCTAGAGACCCAGGAAAGCTGCTGGCAGTGTTGGTCTGAGACCAAAGACCTAAGAACCAAGACAGAAAATAGCATAATTCTGATCCCAAGGGCAAGGAAAACCAAAGTTCCATTCCATCCAGCCAGACAGAGAGAGAGCAAGGACCTCTATCCTCTGGCCTTTGGGCTTCACGTTCAGATGACTTGGGTACATCCACCCACATGTGGGAATGCAATTTCCTCTGCTCAGTGTACCGATTTGAATACTGGTCTCATTCAAAAACACCTCGTAGGAGATAGGTACCAGGCACAGCAGAGATACAGGCAGGAGGAAGAAGGGAAAGGGCCTTTATTTTCTTTGAAGACATGAAGAGAATGTGGGAATGTCTCAACTGGAAAAAAGGGAGGCTGAGACTTTTATGGCCTTTCTCCAGGAGTGGAGTTTGAAGGGGATGTTTAGATATACCTCATAGAGCTGATTGGGGTCTTCTTTGAGGTGATGGGAAGGGTTGAAGCAAATTATGTCCTGGGCTAAGTTGGAGAAGAGGAGGGAGATGGTCCTGGTAAGATGGGCTTTTGTTTTAAGGGCATCAGTCATATTAGATAACCACCATGATGACTTTAGCAATTAATACTAGGGCCAGAATCTGTCAGCAGGCACACTCAAAAATAATACCTTATTTATTTATTTTTATATTTTAGAGAAGTTCTACAGGGTGTTCAGAGTTTTACTATTAGATCAGACTCATGGAGATCTGCCTATTTACAACCTCCCAAGAGCTGAGGTTACATACAGGCACTCACTACCACACCCAATCTCAACTACCATCTTAGTGTGCCCCAGGGGTGGAGCCTGCATAGTATGCCTGGGGATCAATCCCCAGCCCCTGCTCTTGCTTGAAGGCACTTTAATCCACTGAGCTATTTGGCTCAAAAATAATTTTAAAATAAGACCTATATAACAAAAAATGTAACTTTTCTGTCTAACAAAGTCAGTCAAATTTGACCCTAGACAGCTAAATGATTTTTTTATTTTATCCCTAGAGCTTTTCCCCTAATAAAATGTGAAATTTATATCTATCCTAGAGAGAAGGAATATGTACAGAATAGAGCTTATTTTTTTAAAAATCTCCTTCCTATCCATCTCTCTCTTTTTGCCTATAAATCTTCTATCCCTACCTTTATTCTTGTTGCTATTATTATTAGTTTGTATTTATGACATACAATGGTTATGTGCATTGAGGTGAATAGTTCCCATATGTGGTGTGTCTTGATTTTTCTTGTTTATCCTCTCCCCTGTCCTCACTCTCCTGGAAACTCATCTGAATGTTTTTTAAGGGACTACAGTAGAATTAGGAAGATAACAAGTTGTTGGACAAATCCAGTCATCTCATTGCTTTATTCACAAATTTTTAGGTGCACACATTTGACTCCTGTTTTCTATGTCAGCTTTTTCACTACAATTATAGAGTTGAGTTTCAATAGAAGCAACCTTCAACTGTAGGGTTTTGCTTCCTGTACTTTACCAAAATTACTTTCTCATTCTTTCCCATGGCATATAGTCTTTAGAAAGAAGCAATGGTGTCTACTACTAGCAAATACATTACTTTGTCAACAGCCCTGCTAAAAGTCTGACTTCTGGACCTCAAGTAACACTGTAACTCACTTATGCATGATTTGAATCTCTTAACCAAAATGTTACACCTCTTTAGCAGGGTCACATTACTAAGTAGTAGTGGACATCAGAAGTATCATGAGAGACAGGCCGCATTCTCTATGCATCTATTTCTAACATCTCCTTCCACTAATACCTACATCTTTTAAGTACAATTTGGAAATTCTCTATGTAAATTGGTGGAAGAAGCAGCACTGTTGTTTCATTTACACATGGATTCTGTTACATCTTGGTACAAACCAGGAAGTACTTTGTGCAGATTGGTAGGAGCTTTTGATTGGCATCGGTCTGGACAGACAAGTGAAAAAGAAATCCCATGCTGCTCTCCATTTATAATCCCTCCTACATCCTTTCTCTCCCTCCCAAGTGAGGAATATTTTCAACCTGCATTTTCCTGTCCAGTTTGCCTAGATGGAACAGGGTCAGAGGAATAGATTTGTCACGATTCATGATAGTGTTAAAGAAAGAAGCAGGAATGGCAAAAACTGAGAAAGAGGAAGTGAAGAGTCGGGGTCAAGGTGAGTAGTAAAGAGGAACAAGACTGTCATCCTGCTAGACTTTGATCAGCCTAATCTGTTTTCTCTCTGTGAGATGTGCAGAAGTTTGCTTAGAACAAAAGTCATGCCAGGTTTTCTTTTGAAAATATTATGACAACCTTAGTATCTGGAAATACTGATGTACGGATATTGACAAATTTTAGTTAGTAAATTAAAATTATGTTAGTAAATTATGTTAGTAAATATAGTTGTTCAAAAATAATGTTTCAACTATAAACTATTATATCTGGAGTCTTTTCTTTCTTTATTTTCTTTGCATTAATTTTATTGTTGAGCCATTCTGCCTTATCTTTAGCTGTGTTATCAGCTCTTTACCCATATTGCAGGTGTTAGTTAACTATTTCATAGGATTTTTAACTATCTGATATTGTATTTCTAATTATATTGTGATTTGATTAGAGAATAATGGTTCCCTGATGCTGATTTTTTTGTATTATGATCTATTTAATTGTTCATCTTTAGTAATAATTCATGAAAGGTAGACCAGAATTCAATCAGAGAAGCAGAATTAGTGGGAGATAATTAAGATAATCATTGTAGGAATTTGGCCTCTGTCATCCTGAGGCCTGAGTAGATAAATTTCCATCCCCATTGGGCCATGGTGGGACACATGGGAATGTGGAAGTAGCTGGCCACAGGCACAGTTTTCTTTTCAAGGAAGTCAGACCAACGCAGATCACCAATGGAGAAGAGAGATATTTTAATCAAAGACAACTTATTATAAATTTTAATCACATCTCTGTTCACAATGACCTCTGAATTAGTGTTTAATTGAATAACAGTGGACTGTAGCAAAATTATCTTAGAACATCAATAAAACCATCTCATTGGGTAACACAAGGAAATAAAAAAAATATGCATTCCATTTTATTCAGATGCAAACTTTATTCTTGTATGTTCATGCAAGAACTTTGTGGCTATTAATTGATTTTGTGACATTAAGCTACAAATTATGTTATTAATTTAGCTACAAAGTCTGTTATTCTTATTCTTTGTACTTTCTTCCTTCTGTCTAAGGTTTTTCATCTTATGTTCATAGTTTTCAAACAAAATATTACCATTTTATTTATTTATGAATTTATTCACTTATGCATTTGGTAGAGGGTCTCACTGTGAAGATCAGTGATCTTCAGCCTCAGCAGTACTGGAATTACAGGCCTGTGCCACCAGGCCATGTCACTGGCCATCTCAGTGGGCCCTGTGGGGTGGGGCTAGCTCAGTGTGTGGGAAGAGGGATCTCTTGTTGCTAAACTTGTAAAATCATACATTTAGTTCCCTGAGCTATGTCGCTGGTCCTTTGCCTTTTTCAATGTGCTCATTTAGGTTTAGTTTGTCATATTCTGCATCTATATCATCTGTAGAAGAATTTTTTAAAAATCAGAAATTAACATAAATAATAAATACTATTTGTTGTTGGCTTAATGCAGCTTACATAAACAATGAGTTTCTGGCTATATTTTAACTAAGAATCTTGAGATTTTTCTTTCTCATTGTCCACTGTAATACAGAATAAGTACTCAGGTGTGGCAGGGTGCATTTCAGTTTGAACAGTGTTTTCCCAAAGGTTAGTGCTGTGCTGCTCCACGTTAGCCAGGTACTCAAACTCTCAGACCTCCCTGAACCAGGGCACTTTACTGGTGCAAAACATCCAAGCTGCTGTGTTCCCTCAGATCACCTCTTTCAGTGATAATTACATTGGTTAGCAGCTGAGTGGAAGAAAATTGCAAACATCATACTGGACAACCAATCAATGCTGGTTGTTTTCTGTTCTACCCTAACCAGGGAGCTTCAGTTGTCCTGATTCTACCCAGGGACTTGGCTCCTTACTCAACTTTGTTGATGTAATCTACGGAGAAGTGTAAGGAAAAAAAAAGACTAACTAGAAGTTTCTATTACCCTACTATTAAAGCATTTATTCATCTGTCCCATTTTCTAAATTCCTTTAGATCTATAAAGGGCAAAATAGGTTATTCAGTCGGAAGCCAATAGTTAATTATACTACATTTTAAGGAAAATCACGACTAGGGATGGCCAAATAGCTCAGCAGATTAAAGCACCTGCAAGGAGACGCAGGGGCTAGGGTTTGATCCCCAGTTTTGCCATGCCAGCCCCACTCCTGGGGAGCACTGAGATGGCAATTGAAACTGGGCATGGTGGTGAGCTTCTGTAATCCCAGCACTTGGGAGGCTATCAACAGGCAGATCACTAAGAGTCTGATTTAAGACCCTTCCTTAAAATACAGGGAAAAAAAAGACTAAGTCTAATTGCAATAGCTAGAAAGTTAAAATTTTGGATAAAAGTTTCACAGAATGCACTTCAGTGCTAAAAGTTACTCTATCACTATAATACATTAGCTATATTTACAGACTTGTCAAAATATTATGTAGTGACAAGATTGATTTTAAATCAGCTCTTTGTTAATATGTTTGTACTTTGTTGAACTATGGAGTATTGCATATTCCCAATACACACTGAAAACATATTCAATTTAAAGTGAATAAAAAGAAGCATTAATATTCTAAGTTCCCTTCAAGGAAAAAATTCATCCATTTTCTTTGAAAGATACACTATACTTTATTGTAAATGTAGATGAATTCTTTATGGGTCTTGACTTTGCAATAAAATACAGAAAAGGATGACCACTCTTTTTTCATTTCCATCCATATTCATTTACCTTCTCTCTGTTTCTGAGCCCAACATTTACACCACTGCACACCCCATGTTTCTATCTCTTTAAAAATAGAATATAAAATAATATAATAATAATAATAATAATAAAATGAGAGACAAAACCGAATTTCATAAAGCAAAAGACATGAATGTGACAATGTTGTATTGCACAATGTTGACTTCAAATTAGTTGTGTGCATTACCCGATATATGCATGCAAATTTGGGGTTATAAGCAATTAAAAAGAACAAAATTTTACGTGTTAACTCTTTGTTTCAAAATACCAACAGAGTACAACCCACTGGAGTCTCCACTCTGTCCCTCTCTTGGAAAGAGGCTTTCTTCCCCCCCCCAAAAAAAACAGGAGAAATTTGCAGCATAGGTATGCAAATTATCCTACATGTATACATGAATATATATTTATTCTTCTTTCTTTGTCTTTTTCCTCATCCCAGTTTTTCCTTCCCATTGAATGAATTCTTACCCTTTCATAAATTTATTGTACCTTTTAGATTTTATTTACTTTTTCAGGTTCTTAGTTGAGTAAGACAATACAATGTTTGTACATGTGGTTCTGATTTATTCACTTACGAGTATGGTCTTTAGTTGCATCTATTTAGTGATAAAATCCGCAAATTAATCTGCTGTCTTTTTAGCTGAATAATATTCCACTACATGTTTCTTTCTTATCTCTGTTTCTGGGTGTTTGCTTTTGTTTCTTTTCCATTTTACAAATACTTAAGATTTTCAAACACTTAAGATTCTGGCCTGGTCAGAACACACTTAATGCAATATTTCTATTAATATAAAATACTGGTAAAATAACACATAATGGTTAAGTCAAAATGATTCATAAAAAGGTGAGAAGTTTGGGGTCAAAACTATAGCAAAGCTGATATGGCTTTTTTTTGCGCTGCTTTCAGTAACAGTGATAACACAATATCACTCTTCGTAAGTCTGCGAATCTCACATAAGGAAACACAGCTCATTATGACATAAAGAAGCTAGTAAAAGAACAACTGATGTAGCTGTAGCCTGAATGATGGCAATTGGAAAACACAAATACTAACATTTTAGGGACTGAATTCAATTTGAGAAACGTCCTTACTTCAATGATACCCACAGACCTGCATGATCAAATTGGGGCCTTATGATAGCTGTAAATTACCTTACAAGGTGAATTAATACCTTTAGAATGAAGTCACCTGTGGTATGCAAACAGGAAAAGAATGATTTCCTTGTTAGAACTATTTTACTGCAGAAATATATTCTAATGTAAGGATACATTTTATATCCTTAATATTGATATATGAATGTGATACATAAGACATTTACTTAACAGTTTTCAGCCAAATCATTTGTAAATTTCCATGAAGGGTGAAAGGTGTTAAATTTGAGTAAGTATCCAATTTATTAAATTTTATTTGTATAATAGGTGACATTTTCTTCATTATAATATATGCATATTATCATTAAAATTAAAATTGCTCCTTCATTATCAGAGCACAACCTAGTCACTTCTCGTCCTTGCCAGAGAAGACCACCATTTCTTGTATTACTCTTGTCTGATGTTTCCAATTTTGCATATATTAAATCTATTGTAAAGATGACAGATAATACTTTACATACATTTCTGTACCTTTTCAGATCAATACTGTCATAGTTTAACATTCTTTACAAACTTAATTTTTGTCAATCATCCTCTGCTCTTGATATAATTTATATTAAAATATTTAAATATAGCCCAAGTGTGATGGTGCACACCTGTGACCCAAGCATTTAGGAGCTGAGGCACAGCAGGAGAATCACATCAGATAAGAGTAATACAATAAATGGTGGTCTTCTCTGGCAAGGATGAGAAGTGACTAGGTTGTGTTCTGATAATGAAGGAGCAATTTTAATTTTAACGATAATATGCATATATTATAATGAAGAAAATGTCACCTATTATACAAATAAAATTTAATAAAATGTAATGAACTCAAGGCCCCCCAAATTACAAATGGGACCCTCTCTCAAAAAGAAAGTATAAATCTAACAATAAGTGCTATATATTAAATTGTATTATTTTATTTAGGCATTATCATTTGGTGGACACTTAGATTATAATTTGTTTTAATGCTAACTGATACAACATTTTATGTAGGAGATTTTATAGAGTGCTGTAAGTGTTTCATCAAGTCAGTTACTTGAAGCACAAGTGTTGGAATATAACAAGAAGAATTATCAATTTTTAAAGTTAAACTACTAAGCTACTCACTATATTGATGTATAAAAAGTTATGTTTGGGCTGGAGAGATAGCTCAGCAGACTGAATGCTTGATTAGTCAAGCATAGGGACCCGTGTTCAATTTCCAGCACCATACACCATGCTGGCCCCAGCCGCTAGGAGCACTGAGCAGGCAACAAGTCCAGATGTGGTGGCACACCAGTAATCTTAGTGCTGGGGAAGCTGAAACAGGAGGGTTACTATGAGTCTGAGCTGTATAGTGAGACCCTATACAAAAAAAAAAAGAAAAAATATCTTATGCTTACAAAAAGCCTTAAAATCTCACTTCCTACTCTGTTGCTAAATCAAATATTTTATTGTGTATTGTTCATATATTTGATGATTGAAATGTATTTTTAATATTAGGAAATTAGTTTTAACTAGGAGCCCCTAAAACACTATCTTAGTGAAGAATGGCAATTTTTCTAAGAGATAGAATGACAATATTTTTTTCAGTACCAGGAATTGAACTGAGGACCTTGCACTTGCCAGGCAGGCACTCAATCTCCTGAGCTATCTCCCCAGCCCAGAATGATAAGTTTTGTAATAGATATTAAGTCTTTTTTTAAAAAAAAAAAAACCTGAGTTACTATATACATGTTGGCTGTTTCTAGTGCCATTCAGGGTGAAATGGGAACCACTTACTGGGCTATTGAAATAGCAAGGTACAGAGGTGGTATCCTCCTTCTACTTCCATATGTCAGTCCAAGGTAGACTGGGTCTCTGGTAGAAAGGACAGACACAGGAAGAAAATAGGCTATAGTTGAATTTAAAATCAATTCGAAGAGCAGCAGCAAAATTTAGAGTATATTCATCAATAGATCATTTCAATTTTATGGAAATTCAGTTTCTAAATTCAAACTGTTATGAATATTAACAATGAATATTAAATCCAAAATTTTTAGATTGTATCAAAGGGAGTACACCCTTAATTCTGTTTTGCCTCATATAGATTCTGCCTTCTTCTGGTTGTTAAAATCAAATCCCAGTAGACTCTCATTATTAGAGAGAAAACGTTATTGTATTTGTTTGGCATACAGGGCCTTTGGTGAGATCCATTTTCCAACAAAAAGAGTTAATGGAATGTCACTGAAAAATATTCTGATTTAAGTACCTGATGGTACACTGGGGAGTCCTCACAGATAGATGCCTTTGTTTATGGTGGACATAAAGACATTTTAATGTAAGACCTTCACTGGAGATTTACATGTATTCTCTCTTCCAGTGGCTAATAAAAGCACTGTGCTTTATTCTTTCATTTTAATTATGTTTTCCTCCTTTGGTCTTCTCCAGAGATTCTACTTGTTTATGATACTGGCACCAATTGACATTTTGCATGCTGCTTTGTACACAATGAGAAAAAAGAAAGTAGGAACCTCATTTGCAATTTGGAAAAATAGTCTACAGCTGTACCACCCTGAATATGCCCGAGCTCATCTGTAATTTAGAAAAATAATGAGCACGCTGTGGTCATCTCCCAGTTGAGCATAGCATGCCCCAGGGCCAGGAGCACACAATTAGCTTCCAGGCCACGACTCCTCTCTCACTGGTTTGCTCCCTTCTCTGAGTTCTTGAGTGATCAATGCATGTTGATACACAGTGCAGAGCATAAATTTAAGAAGGAAAAATACATACCAAGATGTTTATTAAAATTTCAAAGAAATAGAAGTTGCACCAAAACTTATCGGATGACTTCATGTAGTTAAATTTTAATTCACTGTATTTTAAGCAACTGAATCTAGTTAGAAGGCCATTCAGTGTCTCACATTGCTATTAAAGCAAAAAAAAAAAATACGTGCAGTAAGTAAATGTACATCACATCTATTAAGGAAAATATTTATAATGCATAGTGACATGCAAAAGAAATTATGTAGATACTTAAGCAATCCAACTTTTAAAAATAAGTATTATTTTAACATTGTTATATTTCAAAATAGGTTGAGGCATGGTTCTAATGTTGATATTTCAAAATGCGGGAATATGGCAGAGGCTGTATTTCAAAAGGATAGCAGAAGTAGAGATACAGAACATTCACAAAGCACAATAGCTTATGAATTATGGCTCAGCATTCAATTGTGTGTGTGTGTGTGTGTGTGTGTGTGTGTGTGTGTGTGTGTGTGTATACAAAGAACAAGAGGGAACAAGACAGAAAATAAATAAATATTAGTCAGGAAAATGATTCAGTTGAAGTTCCAAAACCCCACTAAACAGAACAAATGCAAAACAAGTTCAGCATCATTAATTAGCTTAGAAATAAAAATTAACTGACATTGAAATACCTCTAAACGTACCCTAGAATTGCTACAAACAAGAAGATTAATCATAGAATTGATAACATCCAGGAGAAATTATAATTCTAATCTCATGGGAATGTAAAAGTGTCTTTTCCCTTTGGAAAATCAATCTGCTTTCAAAAAAACTTAAACATATATCTGTAATCCAACTTAAACATATATCTGTAATCCTCCAACTTCACTTCTTTGGAACTGTGCAAGAAAGATAGAACTATACATCCACAAAAAACAGGGAAGTGTCAGAGATTTAAAGGAATATCAAAAAATTGAAAAATAAAGTAATGATGTCCCCCCAAAACAAGAGAACAATAAAATGACTATACAAAGCACAATCATAAATACAGATGAATTTTTATGAAACTATCATTCATAACATCTAAAAAGTAAGACTGACCCACATTATTCTAACATGATGAATCATTGCATGCAGGCATTGCTATGCAATGGAATACTATTTGGGGATAAAAGACGAATGAAATACTGGTGATCCAGTACCATCCATGAACTTCAAACTTAAGCTAAGTAAAATATAAATCAAATGCAAAAGATGGTGTATAATAAATACAATAAAAAATGTGTTATCAACCAATTTCCAGAAAAATATTTTGTATACATTTAGTGATGACGTGCCTGGGAGTGGAGTTGCAAGCACAGACTGACAACTAAGACAGGGGAGCCATCTACGAGATAGTACAAAAGTTCTACAACAGGATGCTAATGATGTTTTAATTTGGTAAATCTACAAAAATCATTGAGCTTTGCATTTCAGTATAAAATAGATTTTACAGCACATAATGGACAGCTCAAAAAAGATGTTAAAATTAACACAAGGGAAAATTTTGGCAGAGCCAAATAAGAAATGAAGCAGACAAAATATTAAACCCAAAAGCAACAAACCATCCAGAATTAAACGGTGCCACATCAATCCTGTCCTCTTCCATATCATTTCCCACCAAACTGCATTACCTAGGAGTGTGGTGTTTTGGTTTGTCATAAAATCCTACTTCACTGACTAAGAAGCAAATGCATCAGTCAGGAAACAAAAAAAGCAACACATATATTTAAAAGCACTTCCATCTAAAGAGGAGCAAAACGTTGATGTACGCCTTCATGGTAGTCATAGGTAAGGTTCCTCAGTGCCACTGAATAAGACTATCTGTTTGAGAATCCTCTGGAAGAGATTTGGAGACACTGGAATCTAGTTCATTGTTTTCCCGAGCAATTTCACTCAAATTTTTAGGCAAAAGACTGTTCCTAACTTCAGAGCAGAAATCCAGGGTCTTCAACCTTGCGTAGGTGTGTAACAATTAACTAGAAAGACATGGAGCTCCTTCTTTCGTATTTGAGGGGTCAAACCAAGGGAGTCCCTTCTTATCAAGTACTGTAACAACAAATGATTGATTATTGGGGCAATCTCCATTCCTTGCTTTCTCAAGCTTTTTCAAATCTGCTAAGTTACTTGTGTAATAAGGCATTGATCCCTTATGTCATGTACTCTGTCATTAGGTTTGTTAGTGGAACAAAACTTGGGTGAGGGTTCACCGGACTATTAGGGAAATCATAAAGTTTGTCTTCTGTAACACAGAACTGAATTGTGTAATGCAAAAAATAGAAAATTGCGAAAAATAGAGAAGCTCTTAATCTTAAACTTGGGCTTTAATATCATGTATACTAGTCAGGATTATTTTCTTACTTGATATATCTCAACCTCATACTTAAAAATAATGTAATAGTTGATCAGGGTAGAAATATACCTAATAGTAAGAGAAAAAGATCTGGCATAACCAGATTCCCTTACAATTAAAGCGATCTTTATTCTCATTTAACACATTCACATCTGTGACACTTTTGCTTCTGTAGTATCAAGAAAAAAAATTGTTACCTTATTAAATTTTCAAATTACTCAAAGATTCTTTTTGAAGGCTATGTTTTCATTTAAACATGTAATAAACTTTATCACTTTTTTGCAGGTATTTGTCCACAAATATATTCTTACATATTTTTGTGATTATTGGCAGTAGCATTTAATAAAGTCTACTCTTCAAAGTTTTGCTTTGGATTCACTTACACTGTGATATGACCCATTTAGTGTGTGTGTGACATGGCCCATTTATATTAGTAGTTTTGTGGTTTATGGTCTACAGACCAAGCTGATTTTGTGAAATTCAAGAAAAACCTTGGATACTTCTTCCTGCATGGCTTCTGCAGTCTTCGTGTTTGCCTATATTTTATGTCTCCTATTCTATTGTATTATTTGTCTTTATTAATAATACCTCAATTGGGTGTACTTTGCGTAGTACCATGAACACACTATAATTGCTATATTTGACACCAAGAATAAAATCAGTCAATATCCCAAAAGTTTAGAAGGTTTCCCTAAATCAAACAGACTCTCTAATATTAGTTATCATCTGAGTCCTTTTTTTTTTTTCTTTTATTCTTTTTCTTGGCAGAACCAGGGACTGAACCTGATCAGGCCCTTGCACTTGCCAGGCAAGCCCTTATGCTACTGAGCCATCTCCCTGGTCCCATTATCTGATTTCTTAATGATGGCCATTCTTTCTGGAATAAGATGGAATTTCGGTGCTGCTTTCATTTGTATTCTTTTAATGGCCACTGATGTTGAACATTTCTTCATGTATTTATTGCCCATTTGTACCTCTTTTAAGAAGCGTCTACTCATTTCTCTTCCTCATGTGCTGTCTTTCATTTTGTGGTAGCTAAATTTTTTGAGTTTTCTATGCATCCTAGAAATGAATCCTCTGTCTGAAGAATCACTAGCAATATTTTTGCCCATTCTGTGCATTGTCTTTTTACTTTGTTGATTGTCTCTCTTTCTGTATGAAACTTTTAAAAAACTCAATAAGATCTCATTTGTTGAAACAATAGCCTGTGCAGCCATCAATCTATTTAGAAAGTTGGCTACGCCTGTTATGTCAAGAGTTTTCTGTGTCTTGTCTTTCAGCAGGTTATGTGATTGAAGTGTAATATTTAGTTCTTTGATTCCTTGTGATTTTAATTTAGTGCATGGTAAAAAATATGGGTCTACATCTAATTATTGTATATGGAGAGCCAGTTTTCTCAATACCATTTATTAAGTTTTTTTTTTTTTCCGGTGGTTTCTTTTCTTTTTTCTTTCTTTTTTTTGGCTCTTTGTTCAAAGTTCAAATAATTGAAGGCACTTGTGGTGGTTTCTGTGTCCTCTGCTCCATTGATTATAAAGTTTGTTTTTGTGTCAGTGCTATACTTTGTAATATGATTTCTGGCCAAGGATTGTGATTCCTCCTGCTTTTTTTTTTTCTTATCCAGCACTGCTTTTGGTATTTAGTTCTCTTCTGGTTCCATTATGTCTCTATGAAGAATGATGTTGACATTTTTGTTATGAATATATTAGATATGTCCATAAATTGTGGAAATATGGCTATTTGGACATTTTTGGTTCTGCTTATCCAGTACCAGGAGATACCTATTTTAAATGTTCTTTTTCAAAGTACTATAGATTTTTATTGGGATTTTAGTAATAGCATTTCATTTCTACTTTATTTCTATGTATGAAAATTTCTGGCTTTTATTGTTGACATTTTTCCTTAATTTCTTTCTCATATAATTCACTATTAGTATATAGAGAAACTATAGATTTTGTGTGTTGATTTTGTGTCCTGTCATATTATCGAATTTGGTTATTAATTCTAAGCCTTTTGTAGACTTTTGTTGAAGATCATGTCAACCACAAATAATGATAACTTGAGTTCTTCTGTTCCTAAACACATTTTCCTTACATTCTTGCTCTTTCTAATGTTTCAGATACTATATTGAACAGCACTGATGATAGAGAACATTCTGATCTTCCTGATTTTAAAGGACAATTTTCATTTTTTCTCTACTTATTATGATGTTGGTAAGTTTGTCATCAATGGCTTTTATCCAATTGATGCAAGTTTTTCTGTATTAATTTTATTCAGTGAAAGAGTGTCAGAATTTGTCAAAAGCTTTTTCTTCATAAATTGAGGTGACCAAAGACATTTTATTCTCTTTTCTTTTTTAATTTATTGAGTTTTGTATGCTGAATCTGTTTTGTATCCCTTGGGATGCAAAAACTACTTGGTCATGATGTATGATCTCTTGATGGGACATTCATTCTATATCTCAGTATCATGATGAGTAATTTGCATCTATATTTGTTAAAGTAATTAATCCATATTTCTCTTTTTGGCTGCATCTTTTTCTGGTTTTAGAATCATGGCAATGATTGCTTCCTAGTATGACTGGAAATATATCTCCTTCCCTTTTAATTCTTTAAGGATTGCTGCATTAAATATTCTCTAAAGTTTTTGTAGAGTTCATAGTGAATGCCCCTAGGCTCAAGCATTCCTTAATTTGTAAGTTTTTTAATTATTGCTTCAGTTTCATTGACTAATTTTATATTATTAAAGGTTTTTAAATCTTGATTCCATTTGGTAATTCACATGTATCTAGTAATTGTTTGATGTCTTTCTTTTCTTTTTTATTTTTCTTCCCTTCTTTTTTGTTTTGTACCTGGGATCAAATTCAGGACTTCTTGCTTGCCAAGCAGACACTTATGCCACTGACCTATATCCCCCTGCCCTATCAATTTCTTATTATTTCTCCTTTTAAATGGCAATCCAGATTGGAAAATAGTTGCTGTTAATTTTTTTTTTAATTTTGGAAACGATTATTTTTATTTCACCTTTCTCATTTCACAATGAGAAAAAAAATACCAGTTACTTTTCACTTGGTAGACTACTTTGTAGAATATATAAAACACTAAAACAATTAGATTCTCCAGAATAAAGGATCCAGTCAAATATAGGCAATTGAAATGAGCAGACACTTCATAGAAGAAAAAAATGGCTGACAGACACATGAAGAAATAGCATCACTGCCCATTAGAGAAATGTAAATTAAGACAATGCTGAGATCCTATTTTATCTCAGAAAGAGTCAGTGTCATTAAAAAAAATAAATAATAACAAATATTCATGAAGCTGTAGGAAAAAAAGAACTATTCTATACTGTTGGTGAGAACGTAAATTAGTATAACCATTATCACATCAGTATTGATATTCCTCAGAAAGCTAAACCTAGAAATTCCATTTGAATTACTTCTTGTCCTTTTAAGGTATTTTTTTAAAGGAGTTAAGACAACATATTAGAGTGATACACGCCTCATGAAGTTTATGGCAAGCAGCACCATTCATAATAGCTAAATCTGGGAATCTGACTACATGTCTACCAAAAGATGACTGGATAGAGCAAATGTGGTAATTACACACAATGTAACACTACTGAACCATAGATAAAGCTTAATGAGCCATTTGAGGACAAATAGATATACCTTGAGACCAGAATGTTAGGTGAAATAAATCAGGCAAAAAAATCTTCTATATTCCTTGGTTCTACAATTTGAGAAAGTCAAATTATAAATCATTATAGTTTGGAGGGAAATAAATCATTCTCCTTTAGAAGGAGAATCAAAGGGTGGTCAGAGATGGGAGACAAAGGAGGGACAACAAAAACAAAGAATTAAGTGTTTCCCGTAGATGTACCAAGTACAGAATGGGAAAGCTAACATCATGTACTGCAAGCACATATGAATAAGAAAAGGACATTTCTCTAATACAGTGATGAAACATGTTTATGCAACAAATTTTTTCAAAACAAATTAGCCTTATTTGATATAGCTATAATGAATAGGTATTTTCTAACAAATAATCTTAAGTTCACATTATATTGTAAAGTAAATGACATGGGGAAATAAAATTTAAGTTTTATTTTATTTTGTCTTTCCCTAAATTTTCATGAGAGGTAAATTATTGTGAAGGCTTATTATTTTGTTTTCTCAATGCAATTTAAATGAGATATGGATTGAGGGGAAATGAAAAATTAATCTTTAATTGAATTAGCTAAATAACACATTTTCTTCTACTTCTTTACATGTTTCTAAATATATAGTGAGATACAGGAAACTATATTTTTACAGAATTCTTACCTGTGCAATTAAAGTGAATTAGAAAGATATTTGAATAAAGTATGTTTATTGTACTTAATCATTTTCTGTTTACCCTGAGTATATCACCCACATCAAAACTTTACTAAATCATAAATATGGGAAAGAAAGGGAGAGGGCAAACAGATTTAGATACATATATGGGAATGTAGTCCTTATTACTTGGGGCTATTTTGTAGGGTTAGGCAAAAATTGCATAGCTGAGTTGTTTTGTTAAGGAAAAAGTTATGCTTCCTCCAAAATCATGAGACCATTTTATTGTCCCTAGCTATTGGTAAGCTGTTCTGGTTTTGTTAGGCAAGGGATATGAGAAAAATACCTTCTTTCTAATTACAAAGTGTCGAAAGGCAGAATGAATCACACTACAGACTGTGAATTAAATTCAACAGGAGCAAGCTACTTTCAATATATAGTACATCGTGTTCATTGGAAAATAAAACAATTACATAAAGCAGAATCTGCTACACCCACAGATATATGCATTAGTGAAGATAGCACATTCATGCGTAGCGATAGACATGCTGAAAGACCATCATTGATGTAGGAAGGGTTTGCACAAAATGCTGTGTTGGTATAAAGGGAAAAGATCTTGGTAGATTAAAGAAAATATTGTTTTTATTTCTCTCAGACATGCGGAGTTTTGCAATTTCAGTGTAATCATTTGGGATATAAAAGACTGAGGTATATAAGAGCTATATAAATGCTGGCCAAGGTCACACAACATGGGCTGTTTGGCTCATTTTGCTACTGCATCAGAGGCAGGTGGAGACTGACCAAACGCAGACCTGGAACTACATACTGAAAGCACACACTATGCTATCCAGAAAGCTTCACTATGAACATAGAAACAGGGCAATGAAACATTTTGGAGGACATAATAATTTGGTAAAATATGTGACACGAAAATAATTTGATTACCACCTGATATGAAGGGTTGGCATGAAAAAGAGTCATGAGAAAAGGATAGTATCACAATGTTGTTTTACAGATTAACTTAAGATTTTTGTTGTTGGCATATTGTTAAATTATAAAGCCCCATACATTGAAGTCATTTTTTCCAGTTTTTCATGTTTGGATAGTATGTGTTTATAGTATACAAGGATTACATTTCACATGTAGAGGTGGTATAACACATCTCAATTCTTTCTTCATTCTGTTCTCTTCCCTCCATATCTTGATCTACTCCTCTCTTTGAAAAAGATCTATCTATCTCCTTAAATCCTATGATCTACATAAAATTTCAAAATAGTCAAATTTAATGAATAGAAATTTCTCAGAAAAAGAACAAATGGTCAATAAACACAGGCAAAAATGTTTTAAAATCTCTGTCCATTAGGAAATACAATTATAACAACAGTGAGATGCCTTGCGACCTCACAAAGAATTTCTAGCACCAAGAAATCAAATAATAGCAAATGCTAACAAGGAAAAAGAAACATGTCTACATTGTTGGCATGTAGACTAGTACAACACTGACGGATATCAGGGTAGACATTATCAAAAACTAAAACAAGAAATTGCATCTGATCCATTTATTTCCCTTTATGCTACCTTCCTGTAAGAATTAAAGATATATTAGAGGGATACATGCACAGATTTGTTTAAAAGTAATGAGATTATTTGATATAAATAATTAAATCTTGACAAGAGAGGAATAGCAGGTTGCAGAACTCAGAATTTTCTTATATAATTAAACAAGTTGGTTGACTGGACTTTAACTGTAACATCGATATTTTAAAGTTTTCCACTAAGCAACACAGATGTTTTTATTATATATAATTAACTTTACAAAAATCCATAACTTTAAGCTATGAGAGTTAATATTGCTTCTCCCTGAGTGAAGTATGTAGCAGATAGTAGCAAAACATTAATTCTGGGAGGGTCCATGATTGACAGATGTATCAGGGGCTCTGATCAGTGAAGAAGTGCTGCACCTACAGTGGTCTTGGGCTGATGCTGGCCACATCTCTGAGGAGTCAGGGCAAAAGGACAGGAAGAAGTAAATTATCATTCTCTTGTCTGTCTGTCTCTCTCGCCATCGCTCCTTCCCTCTCTCTCTTTTGCTTCCTCCCTCTCTGTATGTGTCTCTTTTATTTTTACCTTTACTGAGATATAATTAACATTTGTATTTTCATATATATGACAGACACAGAGAAGAGACTACTTTAGTTAGTTATAGATACAAGGTTTTATAGATCTCTAAATTGTATTCCTCACACATTAGTGAAATTTGTTGACTTCCTGAAATAAGCAATGCAAAATCAAACATGTATAATTCTAGTTCTATTTTGTTTTTTGTTTTTTATTTTATTTTATTTTATTGAAGAACAAATAGTAATGAGACAGTTTCAAATCAAATTAGCAGGACAGATGCAATAATTAATACATTGCATAGTTTTTGTAGTGTTTTTTTTGTCATACAAGGTGTGTATATGATATTCTCCATACAAACACTATTAGAGCAGATGTCTTTAATCAATGAATTAGGAGAATGTAGCTGTATACTTATTTTATTTTTAAAAAGCTGAATTATAGTACAGTTTCAATAATTAATACTTTCTACCTTGTTATCTTCCTAGTGGTTGTCTATAGTACATGAATACCCTGTCCAAGCACTATTAGTGCAAAACAAGCCTTTCAGAATTATGCAAAAGTACTGCATATTTAACCTAATTGTACTGTTTATGCAAACACAGAATGGTTCTGCCTTTGTATCTTCTTTTTTTGTTTAGTCCTGTCAAAGATGAGTGTTCCATTGTGCTTCAAATATTATAGGAGCCTGAACTCAGTGAAACAATCAAGCACAGTCCAGCTGCCCACAATAATAGTGGGTTATCTGAAGAAGTTGTTCACTAGAGCCATTTATAGCTCAGCTTATAATTATGGCCTTATTTTATATACCTCAATTTTATACTTTTGTGCAAAGCAAGATCTATATAACAAAAAATGTAACTTTTGTTTCTGTTGAGGTCAGTCAAGTCTCCTCAGGGTGTATCCTGTAACGCCATACCTCACTCTGTAGATCCTTTGTCAGTGTCAGCCATGGGATAAGTCATGGCCATTGCTTGAGCAGTTTGCTCTCTGTGAGAGCCTCAAAGAATGTCTTATCTCCATGTGACTCTCCTTAGGCACACTACATACCATCAATCGCATTCTTCTGTGGCTCCATAATCTTGATCAGAAAATTTGGGGCACAACTGAGTTCCATCATGTTATTGTACAGGTTTTCCTATGTCCTGAGTCTTCACTGACCTTGAAAGGCTAGGGAAAAAATGTTGGCTGAACTTGTAGTCCCCCAATTGCTCCAATTTTTGATCTGTGAACTTAGGTTGTTAACCATCCAGAAGGGAAACTGAGTAGTACTCTGTAACATATGTAGTTCACTTTACCCTAACTATCTGACTGAATTCTTTTAGTTGCTGTTACAGATTTCTATTTGTATTTCTTCTTTTAATTTTTTACACTAGAGAGACTATACGATATTTGTATGTGTATGTCTGGTCTATTTCATTTATTAGTATATGCTCAAGTGGCATCCACTTCAATATGAATGCTTCAAGTCTATCATTTTTATAGCTGAGTAATATTCCATTGTATAGAAATACCACATCTTTTTCAGAAATTCCTCATGTGACAGGCATCTTGGTTGTCTCCAAGATGTTGTGCTGCTATAAACATAGGTACACATACATCACTATGATATGATGTTTTCCATTCCTACAAGAAAATTCCCAGTATGGGTATAACTGGCTTGAATGGGATTTCCAGTCCTAGTTTTGTGAAGAGTCACCACATTGATCTCCACAACAGTATCACCAGTCTATATTCTCACCAGCACTGGAAAAATGTTCCTTTTCCACACATCCTCTGCAACATATGTTGTTGGTTGATTTCTTTATGATAGCCACTATTTCTGGAGTGAGATGGTATCTCAGTGTTGTTTTAACTTGCATTTCATGGATGGCTGGCTATGTGGAGCATTTTTAATATAATTATTTGCTTCTTTAATTTCATCCTCTGAGCAGTGTGTATTCATCTCAGATGCCCATTTCTGGATTGGGTCTTTAAATCTTTAAATTTGAGGGCCCTGATATATATTAGTTCTTTATATATTCTAGAGAGTAGACCTTTGTCTGAGTGCTTATTAGTTAGGATTTTTTCAAAATGTGTGGGTTGTCTTTTCATTTTGTTTACAATTTCTTTTGACGTGCAGAAACTTCTGAAGAAGAGTTGACCCCAGTTGTTAATTCTTTCAAGGGCTTCCCATGTGAATACATGTTTGTTCTTTACCTACCCCTATGTATTCAAGAGTTCCTCCTACTTTCTCTTCCAGGAGATTGAGTGTTTCTGTTTTAATGTTTAGATCTTTAATTCATTTAGACATTAGCTTAGCGCATGGTGATAGAGCTGCATCAAGTTTTAGTTTTTGGCATGTAGAAAGCCAGTTTTTCCATGACTACTTGTTAAGGAGGCTATCTTGCTTCTAGTAAGCATGTTTGGCCCCTTTTTGATGATCATGTAGTCGAGTGTGTTTGCAAAGGCCTTTGTGTCTTCTAATCTATTTCATTGATCCTTGCATGTATTTCACTGCCAATACCACATTGATTTTATCACAGTGGTTTGTAGTATAAATTCAAATCAGGGATTGTGATGCTGGGGGCAGGGAGATAGCTCAGTAGAATAAGTGCTTGCCCGGCAAGCACAAAAGCCTGAGTTCAATCCCAGTTCCAGTAAAAAAAAAAAAAAAAAAAAAAAAGTAATTTTGATGCCTCCTGCCTTGTGTTTGTTGGCCAGGACTGCCTTTGCTACTCTAGGTTTTTTCTGGTTCCAAATAAATTTTAGGAAAAATTTCTGTAGGTCTAGGAGATATATTGAGGGCAGTTTGATAAGGGATTGCATTAAATCTGTACAATTTTGGGAGTATGGCCATCTTCACTATATTGGTTCTTCCTATCCAGGAGCATGGATATCTTTCCTTTTTCTGAAATATTATATGATCTCTATTCCTATGGTGCTGTAATTTTCCATGAAAAGATCTTTGACTTCCTTGGTTAAGTTAATTCCAAAGTATTTCATTTTCTGCAGTGCTATAGTAAAAGGTATTGTTTCTATAGTTTCCCTCTCAGTGTGTTTGTTATCTGTGTAGAGGAATGCCATTCACTTTTGAGTATTGACTTTGTATCCTGCTATGCTACTGAATTTCTATGTCAATCCTAGCAACTTCTTTGTGGAATTTTTTGGGCGTTCCAAGTAAAGTATCCTGTCATCTGCAAATAGTGATAATTTTACTCCTTCTTTACCTATTCTTCTTCCTTTTATTTCTCCCTCTTTTCTAAAATCTGTTGTTAATGATTCCAGAACTATATTGAATAGGAGGGGTAACAGAGGACATCTTTGCCTTGTATGTTATCTAAGAGTAAAAGATTTCTGTTTTCCCCATTTAGAATTATATTAGCCATTCGGGTGTCATACATGGCTTTTATCAAATTAAGGTAGAGGCCATCTATTCCAATTTTCTGTAGGGTTTTGAACATGAATGAGTGTTGGACTTTGTCAAAAGCTTTCTCTGCATCACTGAGATGATCCTGTGGTTTATAGATTTCAGTCTATTAATATAGTGTATTACATTTATAGATTTTTGAATATTGAACCATCCTTGCATCCCTGAGGTGAATCCTAACTGGTCATGGTATATAATCTTCTTGATTATTTACCATATTCTGTTTGCTAGGATTATTGAAGATTTTTGCATCTACGTTCATGAGAAGACTTGCCTATAGTTTGCTTTTTTGGTTATTTCTTTCCCTGGGTTTGGAATCAATATAATATCTGCCTGCAGAAATGACTTTGGTAGGACTGCTTCCTTTTCAAATTCACTGAAGAGTCTGAGGACCATAAAGATTATATCTTCCATCAATTTCTTGTAGAATTCAGCTGTGAATCCATAAAGAACTAGACTTTTCATTGTCAGCAGGCTTTTTTATTAAGTTTCGTATTTCACTGGCTGTTATTTTCTTATTGAAAGTTGTTATATCTTCTTGATTCAGTTTTGGTAATTTTTACCTTTCAAGGAATCTGTCCATTTCTTCTTTGTCTTCTATTCTGTGAGCATAGAGATTCTAAAACTAGCTACTGATAATCTTCTTAATTTCTACTGGGTCTGTAGTGTTTTCTCCCTTTTCATTCCTTATTGCTTGTATTTGAATTTTTTTCTTTCCTCCTTTTGATGAGGTTAGCTAGGGGCTTATCAATTTTATTTAGACTTTCAAAGGACCATCTTTTCCATTTATGAATTCTTTGAACAATTTTCTTCATCTCAATTGAATCAATTTGTCCTGTATTTGTTATGATTTCTTCCCATCTTTGACTTCTGGGTTTGCTTTGCTCTTCACTTTGTAGATGTCGGAGGTGCAACATTAGGGTGTTTATTTGTTCCCATTCTGTTTTCCTAATGTGTGAGTTCACAGTTATGATTTTCCCTCTGAGACCTGCTTTCATCGCATCCCACAAATTCCAGTAAGTTGTGGTTGAATTTTCATTAAATTGTAAATATTGTTGAATTCTTTGTTTAATTTCATCTATGACCCATTGATTGCTGAGGAGGTTATTATTTAATTTCCATGAATTTAGAGGGTTTTTATGATTCATTTTATTATTTATTTCCAGTTTCATTAACACTGTGGTTAGATAATATGCATGGGATAATTTCTGTTTTCTTGCATACACTTTAGCATGACCTATGGACTTGTCTGAGGTCTATTTTAGAAAATTACCCATGTGCAGCTGAAAAAAAATTTGTATTCAGCTGTGGTTGGGTGGAATATTCTGTACATGTCCATCAAGTCCATTTGTTCTAAGCTTTGCTTCAGTTCCTCTACTTCTTGGATACTCCTGTGTTTGGTGCATAGATATTTGTGAGTGTTACCTCTTTCTCTTAAATTTTTCCCCTAACCAATATATATAGTGGCCTTCTTTGTGTTGTTTAAACATTCTTGGTTTGAAGTTGAGACTCTCTGAGAACAGAATTGCTACTCCTACTTTTTCTGAGTTGCTGGGGCATGTAGTATTGTTTTCCATCTTTTGAGTTTGAGCCTAAGAATGTCCTTTTGAGTTAAGTGTGCTTCTTGTATACAGCATATTGTACGATTTTGTTTCCTAATCCACTGTTCCAGTCTATTTCTCTTAATTGGTGAATTGAGTCCATTTACATTGATGGTTATTATTGAAATGTGTTGACTTATGACTGTCATGTTATTACCTGCTGTTGTTACTCCTTTTTATCCTGTGTTTAATTGTTTGCCCTGTTTATTGGGTTTTTTCCATTCTCTTTTGTGGAGTTCTGTTCATTGTGGTCTCTGTGTAGAACATCATTCAGTAGCTTGTGTGGGGATGGCTTTGTCATCATGAAATTCTTCAGTTGTTCTTTGTCATGGAAGTATTTCACTTCTCCATCAAACTTGAAAGAGAGTTTTGCAGGTTATGGTAATCTGGGCTGGAATTTATTTTCATACAGGACTTGAAGAACTCTGTTCAATGCTCTCCTTGCTTTCATTATTTGTGTAGAGAAGTTGGCTGCAATTCTGATGGGTTTTCCTTTGAATATGTTCTGCTTCTTCTCTCTAGCAGCTTTAAGTATATTATTCTTGTGTTGGATTTCTGGGATCTTGACTATTATATGTCTCTGTGTGTTTTTACTTGGGTTGAAGTTATTTGGTGTTCTGTATTCTTCAGTGACCTTAATGTTGGATTGTTTCCTCATATTTGGGAAGTTTTCTGTGATTATTTCTCCCCAAATTCTTTTTATGTCATTTGTATTGACTCCTTCATTCTTGTTGATACCAATTAATCTCACATTGTTCATCCTGGCATCATCTTGCAGTTGATAGATTTTTTTTTTTTTTACTGCATCCTTGTTGTTTTTAAGAGATCCTTTCTCACCTTTTCACTAGCTGCACCAGTGTCTTCAAGATCTGAAGCTCTGTCTTTGCTTTCACTCAAATGGTTTTGTAGACTCATGATTGAGATTTTAAGTTTTTGTATATCTCTTTGACTCTGCTTCATGCAGTCTATTTCTTTTCCATATTGCTCATTTCAGGAATCCTTCATATTTCTGATCTCTATTTTTTTTTTTATCAATGTCTCCTTTAGAGGTGACTAGTAATTCTTTTACTGCTGAGTTTTTTTCCAAATTTGGCTTCCTGTATATATTTTTGGAATTGATTCTGTACTTCAGATGCTATGTTTTCAAAGATTTCTTTTTTCATTTCAGAAATTATTTCTGCTTTGAGTTCCTCTTTACCTTTCTGCTGTTGTTTCTTTTCTTTCCATGCTGTTAATTCATACATTTCAGCTGGAATTTTGTTCTCTGCACTTGTTTTGGTTGGGCATTGGGTTTCACCCATATGTTTCTGGATTTGATTCATTACTTTAGTGCTATATATTCAAATTTTTCTTTTTTTTATTTCAGGCATTAATTCTGGTCTGAGTTCCTCTATTCCTTTCTGCTGTTTTTTTCTTTTTCTTTTTTTTGCTTCTACCTCTGTTAATTCATTCATTTCAGCTAAGGTAGTGTCCTCTGCACTTATTGGTGGGCTTGAGACCTGAGACTGCATTTTTCTCCTTGTCTTTGTCATTTCTTATAGCACTGACCTCTGACCTTTGGTATAGAGCATTGGTGCAGTTATGACATTAGCATATAGTGAGTTTCAGGTGCCAGTCTATTAAGTTTGAGATTATCCAGTTATGCCTGGCCTGGATCTAGCTGTTGTGGTCAGTTATTTTTTTTGCTGTAGCTCTCCTGGTACAACAGAGAGCCTGTGGTTCCCCTCTGTTGTGTACATGGTCCAGGGAGCACTGGGGAGTGCAGAAACTCTCCCACACCAGGGCGGGTGAGGGTGGATCGAGTGCTGGGAGAGTAATAAAAATTCTCACTTGCTCAGTGGGCTTGGGGATCAGGGCTCTTGGGAGTTGACAGGCAGGCTGGTCTGGGGTATGTTAGGCCGCTTGCTAGGAGGTCTTGGGAGCGGGGGCTCAGATGCAGGGAGAAGCCAAAGGCTCTCCCACACACTCACTGAACCAAGCTCCCGTGGATGAGGTGCTGGGAGCATCAGAAAAATTCTCACTTGCTAGGTAGGCTTGGGGACAGGGGATCCAGGGAGTTGCCAGACAGTCTAGTTCTATTTTGGACATATAAAATTTTATCCCAGGCTGGGAAGACAGCTCAGTGGAATAAGCGCTTCCCTGTCAAGAACAAGGGCCTGAGTTCAATCAACAATTCCATTAAAAAAAAAAATTATACCTAAGTGGCCACACTATTATGAAGGTTATTTAAGTTATAATGAACATTTAAGATAATTTATAAATTTATTAATTTAAATGTTATCTAAAAAGAACAAACTATGTTTACTACTAATTTACTTCTATAGCATTTTGCTCTATTATCAAATATTACATTCCTTACAAAAAAACTTTCATAAAAGTGTTACATTTGTTTTCAGTGTATTATAAAAATCCAGAGTCTATAATTTCCATCTCATATTATCTTTTTTTATTCTGAAAAAGAGAAATTATCTATGGTTTATGATGTTTGAGGAAGAAGCACAGTGAATGTTTAAAGTTTAAAAATAACTGTGGTATAAGGCATATAACCATTAATGTCCTCCTATCATGAAACACACTATCCTTCCCATTGTCCCTGCTGCTTTATGAAGAACTTTTGAAGTCCTTTATTGTGTGATGACTGAGATTAATCAGAAGGGATTTCAGTGGTTTGCTCAGCTTCTTAATGGAATGTACCATGTTCTACATGTGATCCTCTATGTAATATGGTATTTTTTCTATACAACAGTAGTACATGATCTCATGTTATACATCTAATTTCACCTTTTGCACACTGATAGAACCATATTTATTCCTATAACTTAAAATTTAAAAATTAGAGGAAATATAGGGGCTGGGGAAACCATTTAGTAGAATAAGCACTTGCCTGGCAAGTGCAAGGGCCTGAGTTCCACCCCTGGTTCTGAAAACAAAACATAAGAAAACAAAACAAAGATATAATGGAAAGCCCTTTGTATTTGGCATAAAAATATTCTGTAGAATACTGTCAAAATCAAAACCTTATTAAAAAAGGGCACAAAAGCAATTATTGTTGCCAGGCATGGTGGCACAGGCCTGTAATCCTAGCACTGAAAGGGTGAGATGGGAAGATGGCCATGAGTTCTGGGCCACATACATAAGTGAGTTCAAGGATAGACTCCTACGATGCAAGACCGTGTCTCAAAAAAAAAGAAAAGAACAAGTAAAAAGTAAAAAATACACTTATTGTTAAGATAAATTGTTTATATCTGAAAATCCAACTGTAAAAGTGTTATTTAATTTAGAAACCTAATTATAATTTTAAAATGTAACGAGGAGAGTATTGTGAATCAAAAGATGCATAAACAATAATTTACATTGTAAATAACTTCACAGTCAACCTGACAAAATGTTAAAATTTTGTGTGGCTTTAATGCAAATTGAAACATTTAGGGCTTCTATAAAAATAACAAAAAGAGACCAGTGCATTTCTCATTCAAAATTCATTTATTGAACACTTACAATATGCCACAGCTGTAGGTACTATGGAATTAAAAATGAATTTGATCTCTGTTTTGAATAAATCCAGATTAATTTTAAAATTGCAAGCACCAAATTAAAATAATTTGACAAGTATTATGACACCTATTGCTTTAGATATTAGCAAGGAGAAAGATATTTGGAAATTATCAAAAATATACTTAAGAAAGATATGAATAACATTTTTTCTACTAAATATAGAAAATATTTTAGTGCAAAACATTTTTGTTATTTCTTGATATGCCATCCTTCAAAATAATTTCACCAGGCAATATTTCATGAAAATGATTAATGCTATCAATTCATTTTCAAGTCTAACATAATTCAAAAGTTGTTAGTGCATAATATAATTAGTATGTTCTAAATAAAAGCTTGAAAAAGTGAAAATTGAATATATTATTCCATATATTTCAAACTGGACAGTAAGGATTGCATGTCATGAAAAGTAAAATATTAAACAGATATTCTTTGTATGTTTTACAAATGGAAGGTAATTTAATTTTTAATTAAAAGACAGTTCTTATGAAAACAATATTTTCACCATCTTTAAAATCTTCATGCTGTTATCACTTTGAAAACAAGTACTTTCAGTTTTCTTGTGCTTTAATTTTGAAAAAAGTATAATTAGAAGAGATTTTTTGCATAAAGTAATTCAGATAACTCTTTCTCTAAATAAATGCTTATTTCTTTCAGGGCTTCCTCCAAGAAACAGGTTAAAAATCTTCTATCTGCGTAATGAGTTCTATGATACTAGAAAGCTGCTTTTTTCATTGTGTGTAGACCTTAATTTGCATAAAGCAAGATAATATATTGAGGAGTCTTGAAAATTTATTTGAAGTACATTATCTATGCTCTGTATTGTTAACTCTATAATCTAATTTGACTATTAGGTAACAAATAAATAATGTTAATAATTTTAGTAAATACATCACTCTACCAATGTATATTATATATTACATCACTATAAGAAAACAACAAATTAATGTATTGAACTTATCGTGTTAAGAAATTCTTTTTCAGCACAGTCAGAAAATTTAGTTATGTCTGTGAATACATTTTTGAAGTTTTTACCTATAGTTTTTAAAAATTAAATCCTATAATGTTTATCTCATTATACAGATCTAAATTCAATCCTAAGTTTGCCATCAGTTCTCATTAACATCTTTTTAAGCATATCAAGTACATTCTTTTTCAAGTTATTAACCTAAAATTGTGGAACAGGTGAAGAAACCCTTTACACATAACTAATACTCTTTCTAATAGATGGCATTCATTCTTTAATTAACTCCTTCTAGTTAAGTTCATAGAATGTATTGCTAACTTGCCTAATTGAATTGGCATTACAATCATATTTCTTGTTAGCAATAAACTCGTGATGAAGGAAGTATTGCACCTTTGGATAATTTTTCACAGGTCTATGTTTGAGATTTTAAAGTTAACCTTTGAGTAATTTGGAAATACTGGGAAATTATTAGAGATAGCATCTTGTAGATAATGTATTTTATTTGACTTAAGACGATTCTCCATAAGAAAGTAATATTTTCTCCATTATGAATTAATTCACATATATGTGCATGGATAACAGTCAAGGATGTACAGTGTATTTGCTTCTTCCATGTCACCTAGTAGCGTTTAATATCTACACAATTTTTCTGAGAATGTCTTCAATCAAATTAAAAATTGGGAAACCTTTAAAAAGTTTATTTTGGGGAGGTGGAATTATTGAAAGAGTTGCTTTATGCTTTAAAATTGGATCATTTCTATTTTCATCAGTAAGAACACTTCATTTTACACAAAATGTCCTTGTGAATTTACATTTTTAATTGATGGGTAAAATTCGAAGATGCTTGAAGATTTAAAAATACAAATTAGTTAATAATACAGTTAAATACATATTGTTAACTTTGCACAAATAATTTTTTTCTTACTTTCTCTCTTTCTTTCCTTCTGTCTTGATAAGAGTTTACTGTATCACACAGGCTGACACCAAATTCCTCAAGTCCTTGTACCTCAGGCTCCTAAGTAGCTAGGAAACACACCCAGGCTATGTAACTCAGTTGAAATATGATATATTTACATATATTTCAGCTCAGTGAGCCCAACAAGGCAATCAGACACAAAGATAGTAAGGAAAGGAGGTAAAGAGATATGAAGACATACAGCTAGACTGGTTAGATAATCAATAAGCACACAGAGACATGCAAAGGTGCAGACATCCACTGATGAACAGAAATAAGCAATGGAAAGATAACAGAAAAACAAACTGATAGGTACATATACAGACATATGGATAATAGAAGCATAGATGAACAAAGTAGCAGACAGCTAGATAGGAAGCAGGGAAGTAGAATTACATGTACTCAAAACGATAAACACAGGGAAAAACATCAAATATATAAATGATGAATGATAGATACTGTGCATTATTCTAATACCTACTGACATGTATTTTCTTTAAAGGCACTGGAAGTTTATGTAGGTATTGATTGTATTTAGTGTAGAAAAATGAACAAGTTCATTTATTTATTGTTTTATTTTAGGGAAAGATCTACAGAGTGTTCAGGGTTTTACTCCTAGATCAGACTCCTAGTGATCCATCTATTTACAGCCTCCCAAGAGCTGGGATTACAGGTGTACGCCAACACGCCCAGTCTCACTGCCCTCTCAGTATGCCCTGGGGAGCAGGCCTGGTATGGCAGGCCCAGGAATCATACCCCAGGGCCCTGAGCCTGCTTGCAGGCACTTTAATCTGCTGAGCTATTTGACTGAGCCTTAGGGGCATTTATTTATTTATTTATTTGGAGAAAATGAACAGATTTTAAAACATATTTATCTGGAAAGTGTCTGGGGAAAAGTAAAGAGATAGTTAAAATGTCAATGGAGAGTTACAAATAGGATGGGAAATCCTAGTTATGGTATAAGAGGACATGTATGTTCATTTACATTAAGACAAAATTATTGTTGGTGAAGATAGACACGAAAAATAACTATCGTGCTCATCCTGATATTTTTTGGATTTCAGTGATTAAAATTTTCTCTCCACCAATTAAGTTCACAGTAAAATCTGACTTTTTGTCAGTTAATGGTATAGTTAGAGAAATCATTATTTATTACTATGTTTCAGAGCAACATCTATTTTTTAAAAAAGTATAGATCAATATAGGGCCATTAGAAACAGTACCTTTCAGGGCTAGGGAGATAGCTCAGTAGAATAAATGCTTGCCTGGCAAGCACAATGTCCTGAGTTTAATCCCTGATGCCACCAAAAAAAGAAAGGAAATAGAAGCAGTACCTTTCAAAAACATATTTCCATAAGCTGACTTTATTTTTGAAAGAATATCTCTTAACTAAAGTTAGGTTTGAAAATCTGCAAGTTCAAAAATCTTGAGGAAGAATTTGGATTTTATCTAGGCAAATAGTCTAAAGTACTTTTTTTTTTTTAAAAAAAAGAATCTTGTGGGGCTAGTTTATTTCCATTAAACATTGCTTAAAGAGTAAATTTTTACTTAAAACCAAATAGTAATACGCAGTGAATAAATTTGATGGATACAACTAATAAAAAATACAAAGTCCCTTCCTTACTACAATTATATTCTAGTGTAAAGATGAGGTTTTATCTTTGTTTCTTTTTTGGGGGGATATGAGCTATTTAACTCAGGACTTTGTGCTTATTAAGCAGGATCCTATGCTGTGGAGCTATCTCCCCAGCAGAGATAGGGTTTTAAACAAATAAGTAATATCATAATACATGAAAAGTGGCATATGGTATTATTACTGGACCCAAAGTCACCTACTGACCTTATAACAGGCCAGTAAAGGAAATAGACAAGATGTTGGGACAAAGGACTTGATTTGTGTTGAAAAGCTGATTGATTGTGAAGATGATGGATTATTGTCCAATGGCTATTCTGGTCATTGGTGAGGACTTTTTCAAGGGCAGTTATAAGGAATTGGGAACCAAAGAATGTGGGGAGAAATCAGTAAGACACTTCTTGATCATGTAAGTTTTCTGCAACTCCATTAGCAGATCGTGTATTTCCTGGCATCTGTGAGCAAGACTGCAGGCTGCTTAAAGGTTGTGTTTGAGTCTACTCTGTGTTCTCTGAAAAGGTTATGGAGCTATTTAGCACACTTAAGAAAATTTTTATATTCTATGGTTAGCTAACTTTGTCAAGACCGAGTTAATGTTTTACACAATAGGAATAAAGAAAGCATGGCAAGTTATATAGAAAATGTAGAGCGACATTGGTATGGGAAGCACTGCTGTAAAAGGTGACCTAAGAGATCCCTATTAGATTTATGTGCAGGCCTGTAGTCATTGAGAAAGTGAGCTTATGAGGGTAAGGAAAAACTCTTACAAAGCAAAGGGAAGCTGCAGCGATCCTCAGTAAGGTTTTCCCTGGCTGCAGCAGAGGATTAGCAAGGCATAACAGGACAGTCATTAAAAACCATAGAAGAAGGAAGAGGAGGATTGGGAAGAGGAGAAGGAAGAAGATGGCAGAAAGCTGGTTAAATGCTTCTTAGGGTAGTGAAAGGACATTCAGAAATACCATAGTCAAGACTAGTTGCGCTTATTCTTTCTAATTTTATTTTTAAAGGTTTTTAAAAGGGTATTGATTCCAACAATCTTCAGTACCTATATGTGTTATTCTGAGCCACAGATTTGACAATTTAAAAATACAACAAATGATATAACAACCATTTTTTAATTTCCTGGTCTTGTTTAGAAATTCTGTACCACATATATTGTTGTATGTTAGTCTGTTTCTGTCTTTGCTCTTGCTATTTGTTTTTACTATTTAAAGTGAGAAAAAAAGACTGATTATGCTGTTCTTTTACAATACATGAACCTGGAATACTAGTGCTTTAACACATAATATAATTTCTTGTTTGTTGATAGAAGTGCTTTAGGTTAAGTGAAGATCACACTGGCAAAGCATAACTATAATACAATAGTCTAAGTAGATACAAAATATCTTTAGATGTAAAATTTGTTTAAATATAAAATATATTATCAAACATATTTAAAATATTCAAAAATAGATGAGATGAAGTAGACAATGCATAAATACAGCAATGGATTTATATAAAAATGAGGACAATTTATGTGAGGAGGTAAGACAGAGCGTATACTCAGATGTGACAGTAAGACAGTAGAGTAATACTGATACTAGGAAGTTCTGTTGTGATTGTCTCTATCTTCTTCATAACTGTGGAAAGAGTGAGCAGCTGTTATGTAAATCTAGAGAAGAATTTGGAGAGCTAAAGAGAGAAACACTGAAAAACTGATCTCTAAGCAATGCCTGTGTCTATTTCAGGGCCAAACAGTAGTATCCTGCTGTGTGTCCAAGTGTCCACTTCAAATTCATGGTCAAGAATTTGAAGTGAGGCCTTATAGAAAGTTAGTGTACTGTTTTCCCAGATATGTTCAGTTCCTTGAATATCAAGGCTGAGTGAACACAGAAGAGGTTGTACCCAACTGAATAAAATAATGAGGAGACAGGTCATGGGTTGAGGGTCCGTGTAAGCAATTGGTTGTACTAATGACCACTGAGATCATAACTAGATAAAAAAGAGAAGGGTGCATAAGAGAGCTGGAGGAATTACTAAAAGTTGAAATTCCATGTTGCTTTTAGATTGATTCAAATTTGAAAATTCTCTTCATTATTTCTCCTGATTAATTCTCTTGAATAATTCTAGCTCCCTTGAGTGAACCAGAAAAGCAATACAAAGCTGAACATAAAGCTTTAAATTCAGAGAAAAGACTGTTTCTCTTGATTCAGGTTTGATTTGGGGTAGTATATGACTAATTTTATCAGTAAAAGGATTAATATCAGGCTTTTAAATCCTAGTTTGTCTTTATCTCAGATTACTTTTTATATGCTTTGTTCACAGTGTTTTAATTCTCAGGAGAATCTGTGAAGAACGTGGCTACTTCATGTGGTCCAGAAATGATAATCCAAGCTTTGCTCTTTGGATGATTGGCTCCAGGTTTTTTCTTAGATGGGTTACTATTTAGAGATTAGAAATGTTTTTATTTTTTAATTTTATTTCATATTTGTTTTAATTTGGTATATGGTCTCACTACACAGCTCAGACTTGTAGTGATCCTCCTGACTCAGCCTCCCTAACACTGGGATTACGGGTGTGCACAACCACATTAGGTTTTAGTAGCTGACGTGATGTGGGACCAGCACAGCTACTGGGCATTGAACCCAGGTCCTGTGCATGATGGAAAGCCACTTTCTCAAGTACAATTTATTAAAGAGGCTGTCTTTGTTCCAGTGAAAATGTTTGGCTGTGTTTCAAAGATAATGTGGCTGAGTATATAAAATATAAAGACAGAGGCTGGGGAGATGGCTCAGTAAAATAAATGCTTCCCTGGCAAGTGCAAAGGCCTGAGTTCAAACCCTGGTTTTATAAATAAATAAATAAAAATATAACGTAGCTGTGTCTATATCTTCTAATCTGTTTCATTGCTGCTCGGGTCTGATTTTTCTTTCTGGTATCATGCTGATTTTATTTGTAATAGCTGAATCTTGGAAACAATCCAAATGGCCAATAATGGAAGAATAGATTAAAATTATGCATATTTTCATACACTCAAGTATTAACAAAGTATAAAAAACGAACTTGAATTTTTTGCAAGTAAGTGAATGAGACTAGAGAGTGTAACCATAAGTGAAATAAATTAGACTCACATGTAAGCATGATGTTGATTCCCTAGTGTAAGAAACTGACAGAGCAAATAATATCTGAAAGGCACAATAGATGTTATGAAAAGAAAATAAACTGCTCAAGTGGAAAGAACAATTGGGATGGGAGAAAAGAGAAAATAAGGAAGGGGAGTATGTTATACATTATATATTATACATTATACATTATATTACATATATGTAAGATTGCTAAGATCATTTTACTATCAAGTTCTATTATTTTATTGAAAGGAAGTTAGTGCTTATGTTGTGGACTATTTCTGCATGCCTGTACCTAGTAATCTGAGCAATTACTTTGAAGGTACCAATGTGCAATATACTAACCATTGTTAATTTCCTGCTATCTTCTTCTGAAATTCTGTATAATTTTATTGTTTTTATTCTCTTTAAAATTATAAAAGAGAGCCGGGCGTGGTGGTGCATGCCTGTAATCCCAGCACTAGGGAGGCTGAGGCAGGAGGATTGTTGTGAGTTCGAGACCAGCCTGAGCTACAAAGTGAGCTTAAAGCCAGCCTGAACTGCACAGTGAGACCCTGTCTCAAAAAAAGACAAAAAAAAAAAATAAATAAATAAAATTATAAAAGAAAATAAGGCTATCTTAGGTATCTAGATCTGGATATTTTTCAATGCACCAATATACAGAAGAAAAAGTCAGACATAGGCATCCAAGTCCCTTAAGAAAACATCTTTATATTGTTCAAAGAGCTATCAACATACATATATTAAAAATTCCTCAGACAAAAGTAGAAATTAGAATGTGAGAAAATCTTTATAAGTCATATATCTAATGGAAATATTGTATCTAGAATATGTGATAGTGCAACTCAAAAAATTAATTAAAATTGCATTCAATCCTTCACTAAAATTTTTATGAAAGAATAAACAGAAATCATTACTAGTTATTAGAAAATGCTCTCCTCATCATTAGTTTTTAAGAAAATAAAAGTTGGAATCACAATTATATTCCGTTATACATAAACCAGAATGATTATTATACAAGAGATAAATAATACCAAGTATTTTCAAGGGTCAAGAATTGGAAATGTCTTACATGGCTGGTTGAAGTCAAAATCAGGTAACTTCTTTAGAAAAGACTGCCAGTTTCTTAAATTCTAAGCATAAGTGATAGTAAAAGCCAATAATTGTACTTCAAAAAACCTAAGTGAAATAAAATTATATATCCACCTAAAACTTAGTATGCAAACTTCATTGCAACTTTCTCTACAATATCCAAAATTGGGAAGAATCCAATTAGAGTTTGGACATAAAAATTTGCAAGTCCATGCCCACTTTTGACAGGTGTAGACAAAGGAAGGGTTGTAGAAAGAAAAAATCATGATGTGTGTGTATAGACGGTACAGTTGGGATAGTTAACGCTGTGCTTCTACATAATTCTATGATAGGCAAGATCTGCACTAATGGTGGTTGGACAGGATATTATGTCGGCTTTTAGTGCTATGGTCATCCACTAGGTAAATAATTATAGAATTTTTGATATAATTCAGCTATAAAAAAACCTGTAAATATAATATCATGTATGCACCTTGTACAATTCCAAAACGTCATGAAAACAGTTTGCAATGTATTAATTCATCGACTCTGTATGGTTAAGGTGTCTTGAAACTGTCTGATTGACATTTGTATTTTAATAAAATAAAAATAAATGGAAAAAAATAATAATAAAAATAAAATAAAATAAAAATAAATGGAAAAAAAAATTGCAAGTCCATGGAATGAAGTCCTATTCCTTCATGGAATGAAGGAATAAAAGCCACATACCTGTTATGTGACACAGACAGACCTCAGAGTCCTTGTGAAAAAATATACAAAATGCTATGCATTGTATTTTCTCAGTTATATGAAATATTTGGTGCAACTATGTAAAAACAGCAACCAGATTTTTGGTAACCTGTGGATGATTTAAAGACTGTGATGGTTGCACAACTCTAAATGAAGACAACTGTAAATAATTGAATTTATTATATTTAAATATTATATTAAATGTTACATGTATTTATATAATACTATTTACATTTTTATCTTCATTATTTTAGTGTTACATATCTGTAATCCCAGCACTCAGGAGGCTGAAGCAGGAAGATTATTGTGAGTTTGTGACCATTCTTGGCTACGATGTGAACTCAAGGCCAGTCTGAACTGCACAGAGAGACCCTGTTCCAAAAAAATAGTAGATAATAGTATGCAACTATAATAGGCCTTGGTATCCTTTTGCACAAATTACTAGATAGAGAAATATAGCAGGAACTGCTCTTTTCCATGAAGATTGATACTATAAAAACTCAGACACAATGTTTTTCATTTTGTTTTATATGTAGTACACTTAAAAGAAGAAAATGTTGTTTGACAACATATTTTGGAAATAATTAACAAAACAATTTCTTTCTTTTTTATTTCTTTTTTCTTAATTAACGCAATGAAGACCATTTAGAGTCAAGCACACAACATGCATAACTACCTGAATTGTCGTGAAGATACATTTTAGAAACTGAAAGATGTCCTGGGAAGAAAACAAGGTGGAGAGAAAACCATAATTTGCATCTCTCATTAATAAGGTGCCCCTCCATCCAAGTATCCTAGCCTATTTCCTGAGGCTCTCAGTTGGCCAGACATGAACAGCTACTGCACGGAAGTTAGGGAGAGAGCTCTGTGGATCCTCTACGGGCACCATTCAGGATTCATGGAGGGTTAATGGTCATCTTGTAACACCCTGCTGAACTCAATCACTGTGGTTGCGGATGTGGATGGCCCACCTCAGGATTTTGTGAATGACATTTATAAAAGAACTGGAAGGGAAGATGGTGCATTGCTGCTTTTCCTGGAGAAGCTTATCACCCCAGATTTCCTGTTATGAGCTTGCCTGTTCTCATCACTGGAGGACTAGAGACCTCGCTGTCAATGAGGATGGCTGGGGTTGTTTTCCAGGGAGCTCTGGTCCTTATCATGAGTGTCACATCATGGCTCCAGTGTAGATCCCTCAGCCTGCTGACAGAGATGCTTCACCCCACTAGCACAGACTTTCTGTCTTCCACCCCTGACTGTTTGGCCTTCCCAGTGCAGATCTTTGATATAGGCTTGCGTGAGGCATTGTCACAGACTCCAGGTCTTCAGCTGGACTCATATAGGACCTTGCTGTGGGAATCCAACCCCTCAGCTGGATTCTTTGGGTCTCCATTGTGTGGATAGATCTATACTCTTTTGTATCTGACTCTTCAGGTAAATATTACAATGAAATCCTATAAGTTGTGTCCTGTGTTAAACCTTTTCCCTAGTAGGCCTTGTCTACAACAGGACTGAGGCATGCTTAACTGTCAAACAAGCTGTCATACAACTCAGATCAATGAGGATAAACCAATTATAAACATTTCGGGATCAGGTTAACATCTTAGGGTTTCCACTGTACCATAGCACCAAGAAACCAGCTATCACTTTCTGGTAGAACAACCAAGATAGTACTATTCACATGCTGCTCCATCTGCTGCCATCTCCAAACAGTATTTGTTTTTTTAATAGTTTCAACAAATAGAGACATCAGAAAACAAACTTTATTTTTAGAGATACACCTATTACAAAATCAATAAATTCTTACAGGTCAAATTCCAATGCCTGGCATTTGAAACATTAAAAAAAAATCAGGCAATATACACTGTAAGGCTTATTAATGAAATATTAATTGTTCTTCTAAAACTATTTTTCTTCTAATGAATCTGCTATTGAAAATGTATAACCAGATACCTGTAATTTGATTCCACTGTTAGCAAAGACCTTTAATTAGGATTAGAAGAAAGCATAAAATGTAATCTGTTTGTAGAAGATTTAGGTTATTTCAAAATGCTTCTATGCAGGTCAGTATTCATTTCATAAATCTGTAATAAATATTTTAGTTCAAATGGAAGGAAGGAACTAAATTCACTGCAAAATATACCAGATCAAGCACATGTGTGTGCATGCTTTAGTTTGTTCTAAAACTATGCCCTCTCTGTGAATATATTTCTCACAAATTCTTACAGAATAAGAAGATGAAAATGATTAATATGTTACATGGAATCATTGATAATTGTCTGAAAAATAAAGAACATTTTTCTATTTTAAAAGAAACATGTTTCATAGAATATACTGTGATAAAAGTACAAGAAATGCTGCCTACAGACCAAAACTAGATATTTAAAGAGCGCAACAAGCTAACAATTAAATTTTTTCACAGCATTAATTTACTTCAAAAATTCTAACATACATTACATCCTGAATTACAAGTTATCTAAGGTTTGCTCAAGTGGCTTACATTACAAATTTGTGTACTGGAATAACAGATAAGCCTTTCAAAAATAATCCAAGAATTTGCTCCCCTAACTACACAGTTTTCATCATCTCTAAGACAGTTTCACCACTAAATACTTATATTTTAATCTTAGCACTCTGATAAAAGCACTGCATTCACATAAGCACTGGTTCTTCGAGTACAGAGGAATCCTCCTGTCTCAGCCTCCTCAGCACTGGGATGACAGGTGTGTGCCACCATGCCCCATCTAGGTGGCTTGCTCAGTGCACCAGGGGTGGGGATGGGATTTGGAGCTGATGTGACCTGTGGTCCAGGAATTGAACTGTCACCCTGCACTTGCCTGAGCAGGCACTTAGTCCACTGAGCTATCTCTGCATCCTATGTTCATTTATTTAAATGTGAATAATTAATGATGCTAAAAGTTAGAAGCAAGAATATTACTAGTTTAGACTATTAACTCACTGCTATGGTAATAAACACCTTACAGTTAACATAATTCAAAAATTCATCATTTGTATCTTTATATTCATTATTATTAATTATTGTTCTAGGCTTCACACTGGCCTTAAATACTGTTTTAACACAGGCTACATTAGCATTAGATCAGAAAGGCCTGGGACATATTTTATAAAATTCATGACAAAACTTAGCATTTATAACAGAAAATATGATCGACATATATATTCATTTTATCTCTGTTCTGAACACAGAAAGAAGTTATGTTTCTCAAACTAGAATAATCTAATTCTGGGTGACTTAGTGCCAGATAATAGTGACATCAAACCTGAGGGCTAAGTGTATCTCACAAACTGTGTAGTAAAGTCTTGGAAGAGAATCACATAAAAGATGGTGATAATTCAAATCTGAAAGCAATTATCACCTTTAGTGATTTTATGGGGAAGATCTGCTACCTTGACTTCCATTTTATTTGGACGGTAGAGTAATCAGCAACAAAATTATCTTAAACCACTGAGATTGATGAGGCAGATTTTCTATTAGCTTGTTAACAGATCTAACATTTCATTAGATCCAATGTGAAATAATTTTTTATATAGAAAGTTGTTATGCATGGTCATATGTTTGGCTTATGTTTTATCACTGTTCTTTAGAACATTTAAAATGCATATGAGAATGTGGTTGATTATTGCATAAATGCTCATATATATAAGAATTTCAGTTTAAATGGTTTAACTTTTATTGTGTGTTACATATTGTCTGAAATACTTTGTACATAGAAATTTACTCAGTCCGCTGAGCAATCCAATGAAACTGGTGCTTTCATTATTATCAGCACATAAGGCATGTCAATCATGACTCTAAACTTGATTCCTAGTAAGTGGAATAGCTGGAATTTATACATTCAAGGTACAGTTTGAGAGCATGAACTCTTAGTTACTAGGAAAAGCCATGGAACACATAAAGTTGTGTATGAAAGATGTCTTGGGTATTTTATCCTCATGTGATGTTAGTATGTATCTGAACACTTTATAATTCTTTAAATAGATCCAACTGTACAAATAATTCTTGTGATCTTGATAAAATAGAAATTGCAAGCATAATGGAAAGTATTATATAAGAATAGTCTTAAGAAAAATAACTACATTGCAGATAGCAATGTGTGATATTAAATCCATGTTTAAAATACCTATCATTTGCTGTTCTAAATGCATTTATTGCTATATTCTCTTCAAAGGAAATGTCTGTTAAAAAGAAAAGGTAACGAAAGTAAATGATGAGGGCTGGGGAGATGGTTCAGTGGAATAAGTGCTTCCTTGGCAAGTGTAAGTGCAAGGGCCTCAGTTCAATCCCCGGTTCCACAAAAAATAAAATAAAATATAAAATAAACAAAGGACACAAAAAACAAAAAAAAATACATAGGGTAAGTCAGTATTTTTAAGTGTTCTCAGAATTAATATTCACAAACAAGTATCAACGAGATTAATATTGTAATTTTGCATTCACAGAACAGCAAATGTAGACAGAATACAGAGCGGTATCTTAAGATGTAATAAATTGAGATCCAAGTTTTTAACTGAGAAGGTGTGACCCTAAATTTTTATGCACTTTTGTAGATGAAAACTATATCTTGTGTAACCAGTCATGTTTGTGTTTTACATTTGTTTAAGATGCTTATCTTTAAGCCAAAATGATGGATATTTGTTATTTCTGATAATAGTCACTATTTCTTTGTTATAGGTTAAAAAATAGGGGCTAAAACTAAATCATGAAGCAAAATGATTATTGGGTACTTTTTTATGTGACACACTTTTATAATACTCTTTTATATTGAAAAAAATCAAATTATTAACCTTACTAAAACTCTGTTCACTGTATAGGAAATTCCTCTTACACAGGTACGGAAATTTCCACTTGAGAATTGCTCAGCCTTTATAGTTCCCAAATGCTGTGCCACTAACATAATACAGTGCCTAACTGCTTGTCCTAAAATCTTAATGATGACAGTTAAAATTTAAATATGCTTTCTGGGAATGATAATATGGTAAACTATTGCCAGACACTCCCCAGTGAAATTATTAATAGAAGTCTTATATTATTTATAAAATGAAACAGAATGTTCATAATCTAATGGGCAGAAATGACTTTGTTTTTTTATTATGACCCTTCATCTTTCATAGTACGTACTAAAATAGGCACCTCCAAACAGTAATAAATAGCTGCGTTTATAAAGCAAGTTACTTTTAATAGATTCAGAGAATGTCTGATACGCAAACATACTAGTAGAAAAAGCAGGCCTGGTAAATATGATAGCTGCAACTCAGGTAGAAAAACTGCAAGAGAATATTGATCAGAGAGCATATTGTAGAATGGAAGCAAAATGCCAATAATCTATATTCATAGCCAAGTTTTCTATAGGAATGACCTTCTTGGGATCATTATAAGAGAAGTTAGTTAATTAGCTAATTACTTAGTTCCTTAGTTTTTTTTTTGCTATCTAGTTTAGACTGGCCTGCCTCAGCCTACTAATGTGCTGGAATTACATGTGTTTGTACCTCCATGCCCAATTCTAATGAAATTTAGATATGTAAAACGTGTTATGCAAGATTCAGAAGTTATATCTGGAGCTTAGCAATCACTCAGAAAATAAGTATAGCCAGACTACAATATGTTTTTCTCCTAAAATGATTTAATAATCAGGAAACCTTATAATTCATTTTATCAGGCAAATTGAACCTTAGTAATAGAACCTGATGGCATAGATCAAAGGACAATGAGCTGAACATGATAATCCAAGGCTATAATTCCTTCTTCTGGGGAGGCTGAGGAAAGAGGTTGGCAATTTCAACTCCAGTTGAATAATTTAACAAGATCCTGTCACAAGATTAAAAGCTGCTATTTGGTTGTAGCTCAAAGGTAAGAATATGTACCTAACACAGGTGAGACCCCACGTTTCATCAGACCAATGCAACAATATGAAAACAAAACATCATTAATTAATCTTAACTTTGAAACTAAGCACAAAATTTAGAAACAAATATTTCAACATCTATAACATTGGAAAAAATAGAACTTAACTTGAAAATGATAATAGCAAACAATTATAGCCAGGATTCATTTTGTACGATGAGACTAAAACATCTTACTGCAGTGATCAAAAAACATATATGTTTAATAAAACTTTTTCTATTTAACATTTCAGTCTTAAGCATAGCTGCACATAGCAGACTTAGATAATCTCAAACAAAATAAGGAATCCAAAAACAAGATTTCACTGAGTCTGTATAATGTGCTTAAACATAATTATGTCTATGAGTTCATGATAAAAAATTTTAAAATGTTTGGAAAGATACTTTATAAGATGTGACTAAAGAAGCATTCTCTATTTAGGAAAAATGAAGCATTATAAAATACTTATATGCTCCCAAATGTATTTATACATTTAATGCAATTTCAATTAAACTCATAAGGAAGAATGTCATGAAAATTGAACACTGGCAAACTAATTCTGTAATTTATGTGAAGGTCTAATTTTCAAAACCAGGTGAAACAGCTGGAGAAGCACTCTGAATGTGATGTTGTCATGCTTGCTTATGCTAATTATGTAACTGAGATATTTAAGATAGTGGACCATTATGTATGGATAGAAACTTAAAAGAATGAAAAGAACAGAGATTCAAAGAACAGACCACAATTTTTTCTGAAAATTTTATTAATGAATTTTTTTCAGATTACTGGACGAAGTTAAAATTATGCATGTATTGTTCTGGGAATATTGATTATCTATATACAAAATATTTCTTTACTGATAGCTTCATGAATTTGATTTCACACTGATTAAAATTTTATTCCAACTATGGTTGCACTTTCTTAAGATATATGACAAAATACAAATAGAAAACATGTATTCAACTACATTACACCAAAAATAATGCACACCAATATGACAGACAGAATTTGCATGTAAAACAAATTTGTATTTTTTGAAATGTAACAATATAAAAAAATAAAATAACAGATTCAGTAGGATAATATACATGTGATATTGTTGGACACTACTCTCAGTGTACCCCAGGGAGAAAGAACAGCAGGAATGAGGAAAAGACAGATATGAAGACAAGAGCTTCAGGTGATGGCCTGTTGCCTCACGGGAAATGATCCCAGGAGAACAGTCGGGCTGTTTATTTATACCTCTGCAAAGTTACCAGACAGAGCGTTGCCTAGTGACCAATATCCAACAATGTCCAGGCTGGATATTGTTTTCAAGACTGAGGTAGATTGACTGCTTTAGACACTAAGGCCTCCTCCTCCCTTCTCCACATGATCGATTTCTAGCTTCAGCTGCACCCAACATGATATAATCTGTAATTTCAGCAAAGAAGCAAAATATTTCAAAAAACAGTAGAAATATCACTAGAACTTGACACATTCAGAGTAATTTCATGAGGTAAATTTTCATAACTTCTAGGTTATGTCCCAAGCCAGAAGGGATGCTGTGTCAAATATTACACCAATGATGAGTTCATAATTTTGGAAGACATGTTTTATTCTAGGAAAACAAATCCATACTCAGGTAAGTATGTATTCCAGTATTACAAATTTGTATTATGTATTCCAAATTTCTATCCTATCATAATTGAGATGGTCTATATAATCAACCACTTCCCACCAAATCACAAGTTGATCACCTGGGGATGGTGCAGTAGTATCTCTATGGCCTGCAGATGGGAATGTTGCAATGGATGAACCAAATTCTATGTTGAACACATGCATAACCTTCATCCTTAACAGTGTGGCCATTTTGGTCATAAGTCTGTTGGGCTATAACAAGGATATCTAATAAAAGGGACTGGCTGCCATCTGCAGAACAGATCAAAATATCCACTTGATTATTAAAACATTCTTAGGCAGATAATACTTTTTAATGAATATTACATAGGACACCTCCACAGACACACCATGAAAATATACTTTTTAATTTGGTAAGCATTTTACTATCTACCAACTTCACAACAAAGATTAACTGTCACACATGTCCATTAATATGTCCAAGGTCACACATGTAGCAAATTTCATGATTAGATTAGTCATTTCAAAGCTTATAATATCCTCCCATGCAATATCATTTTCTAACATGAACACAACTTAAGAAACTACACATTTATTAACTTCTAGTTACTCTTTTCACTTTCATTTTTTCTACAACATGAATATTTATTTTTGAGAAGGAGCTTTATTCACATCTGTACATAAAGATCACACAGACACATGAATGTAATAAATACATATAGAGGAAAATAATGTTATTGTAAAACCCATTGATATTTATACAAAGTTTATTAACACTTTTACAAAAGTGTATAGGAACTTAGCCAGAGGAATCCAGGCATCTGGCATGTCCTTTTGCACTGAAGGACAGGCCATCAATGCAGAATCATTTTGAAATCCGCAACCGGGTTGTGTCAGAGGAATCCATGTGCCAGACCCATCCACTTTCATGACATGAAGCACCTAGAACCCGGAAACTGGCCTGACCAGAAGCACACAGGGTAAATCCACTCTAACAAGAGGAAACACTTTACATGCAATCAAATTACGATTTATCGTATTATATAACTAGAAATTGTACCTATGGTCTAAAGTACAAAATCAGTAGTTACCAACATTTGTCAATATCTAAATTTTGCTTGTAATTATCACTGTTGCTAATTGTATTGAATATAGAATGCCATACCTGTTTTCATCACTTGTTCTTCTTGGGTAACAATATTGGGAAGCACTGGGAAAATAACTTCAACGCAGTTCTATACCTGAAGATAGAGGTCAGTGTCAAATGGAAATCAACATTCCACTCTCAATTGATTGAGAAGGCAAGATCTTAGGATAAACACTAACCAAGAATCTCAAATGCACAGAACATATGCCTGAAAATAGACTTATTCTTGAGTGGCCTTGATAGTAATGACATAGCTATCTACTACCATAATTTCACCAGATTTACCACAGAAACCAAAACAAAGAGGTTTTTTTTTTTTTATGAAATAGAAAATAATAAGATGGAGAAGCAAAATGCAATATCAGATCTCTACCCCCCCAGAATAAGCCCAGAAGACCATGGTATAGAAGAAATTTGAAGCCACACACCTGAAATCTCTGAAATGCTAGAAACTGAAGTAAACAAATGACATCAGGCTGATAAAGAGGAAATCAGATCACAATCTCTTAAGGTAAAACTGAAATAATCATAATGAAGTAATTTCTGAGCATATCTAAACAAAACGTCAATTTTTAAAAAATAGAGGAGCATAGAGAAAATGATGGAACCTTGAAAGAATAATATAGGAAAGAGTTAGAATGCATGAAACAGATCCAAACAGATATGTAGGATATTAAAAAGTCCATTCAAATATTATAAAATTATTTGGTTGTTTTCTGTTTTTGTTTTGAGGGGCGGGAGAAGGTCTGCAGGGTGTTCAGGGTCTCACTACTAAACCAGACTCGTAGTGGTCACCATTTTACAGCCTCCCCAAAGCCTGGATTACAGGCAAGTGCCACCATACCCAGTCTCAATTGCTGTCTCAGCATGCCCCGGGGGCAGGTCAGGCAAGGCAGGCCCAAGGGATCAAACCTCTGGCTCCTGTGCCAGCTTACAGGTGCTTTAATCTGAGCTATTTAGCCGGCCCTTAAAAGACTATTTGAATGAATCTGAAAATAGTCTTTCGGACCTGGAAGACATTATCGCAGCTGACAGTCATGGAAGGAAGATCTCTTAAAAATAACAAAGAACCAGGAAATAACAATTCAACAGGTACAAGATGATGCAAAGACGAGCAGCATAAGATTGATGGGAGTCAATGAAATAGAGAGTCAACAAAATGACATGAAAAGATTATTTGGAGAATTATTAACAGAAAACTTCCCAATCATGGGGAAACAATAGGAGATATAGTTAAGTGAGGAATATAGAACTCCAATTAGTCATAACCAAAATAAGTCTATACCCAGATATATAAAATCAAGGTCCCACAAATTTAGACCCATGACAAACTACTAAAAGATGTTAGAGAAAAGAAACATCATATTTAAATGAAAGTCCATCAGAATCACAGCAGATTTCTCAACAGAAAATCATCAATTCAAGATCTTGGAGTGAAGTATTTCAAGTCCTCAAAAACACAAACTTAGAACACAGTTTGATATACCCTTCAAATCTCTCTTTGAAAATTAATGGAGAAGTAAGGTACTTCCATGAAGGAAGAACAATTAAAGATATTCATGACCAATAAATCAGCCCAAGAAAGAGTTCTAACAGGTATTCTAGAAAGAGATTAAAATGAGCGCAATTACTGGAGGAAAAAAAGACAAAAATCACCAAAGAGTCAACACCCAAAAATCAATAGCATTCCCATACATAAACAGTAAATTCACTGAGAAAAAAATTAAAGAAACAATACTTTTCACAATAGCATTCAAAAATTAAATACTGGCTCAAGCCAACAATTTCTAACACTGCTAGCCCTGTGGATAAGCCACTACTATTATGGACTACTTGACTATATTGGGTTACTTTGCTGAATTCACACACCCACAATATTTGAATGGCAATGGAATATGTATCTCTCACAAAGGTAAACAAAAAAGGGGTATACAAATGAAGGACCATTTTGTACTAAATATATATATATATATATATATATATATATATATATATATGCCTGTGTATACAAAATAGGATAGATATCCAGCTATTTTCTCTTAGTTAAATGAGAAGAAAGATTTGTATTAATAGTGCTTAGACAAGATATCATATCTGCATCTTGTACTATGAATAAATACTATGAAGACAATAATATGCAATGTATTAATTATTGTAACTATCCTACTAACCTGTTTTGAAACTGTCTCAATTTTATTTCTTTCTCATAAAATTGATTTTAAAAAGATTAGTGCAATGAAAAGAAAGAAAGAAACCAATAGGAAAAAGAGGGCTGTTACGGTTTGTATCTAGATGTCCTCCCCAAATTGTCATGCAGTCATTGGGGTAGCTGTTAAAGTCTGTGCTTCATTCATGATCCCCAGATGGGATTATGCCTGTGAGTGCTACACTTGCCCTGGGGCAGATACTCTGCATTACAGTGTAGGGACAAAGACAGGTTAACTGGCTGCTCCCACTGCTGCTCCACGCTTTCCTCATCCTTATTTTCTGCCACCTTAAAAAGTTGCCCTCTGATATGCACTGTTCTGCCTAGGAGCCAGCTGAGTATGGACTGAAATCTCCACTAACTATGAGTTAAGTAAATGTTTCCTTCCTTAAGAAAATATACTTAGGAATTAATGTAACAAAAAAGTAAAACTTCTATACAGTAAAATTACAATAGTCTGAAAAAAATAAATTGAAGAGGATTGAGAAAACTGAAATATTCCTTTCTCATGGATAGGAAGAACTAACATTATGAAAATAGCCATAATCCTAAAACTGTTTTACAAATTCTTGTAATGATGATCAAAATACCATTAATATACCTCAAAGATATAGATATGGCATTCATAAAATGTATTTGGAACCAGAAAAGACTTAGAATAGAAAAGGCATTTATAGCCCAGAAAGCCAAGGCAGGAGGCATCACAATCCCTGAGTTGAAATTATACTACAAAGCTACTGTGATAAAATCAGCATTGTGCTTGGAAAAAAAAAAAAAAAAAACAGACTTAAAGATAAATAGAACACATTATACGATCCAAATACCAGTAAAAACACACCGACTCACTTTATCTTGACAAAGTGTCCAAAAATGTTGGCTGGAAGAAAATTTCCTTCATTAACAAATAGTACCTGAAAAACTGGCTTTTCATATATGAAATAACAACACTAGATCCATTTCTATCACCATGAACTATACTAAAGTCAAAATATATTAAAGATCTAAATATTAAAAACAGAAACACAAAATCTACTATAAGTAGGTATATTTCTTGAGGACACAGGGGCAAGCAAAGAGCTAATGAAGGAAACCTAAACTGCATGGGAAATTCTTCAAAGAATCAACAACTGGGATCTCATCTTATTGAAATGTTTTTGCACATCAAAAGAAATCACCAATAGTGTGGAAAGAAACTTCACAAATGGGGAAAAATTCTTAGCCAACTGTTTCTCAGACAGAGAATTTCTATCTAAAATATATAAAGATATTAAAAATACTCAGGTCACCAAAATTCAAATACTCAATCCAAAAGTGGGCAAGTGAGATGAATGTACACTTCTCAGGTGAAGAAATACAAATGGAAAATATCTAAAAAAATGTTCAACATCATTGATCATTTGAGGGGCCAGGGAGATGGCTCAATGGAATAAGCACTTCCACAGCAAGCTCAAGGGCCTGAGTTCAATGCCCGGTTCTGCAAAAAAAAAAAAAAAAAAAAAAAAAAAAAAAAAAAGAAAAGAAAAGAAATATCATTGATTATTTGAGAAATGCAAATGAAAAGAGCCCTAAGATAACATCTCACTCCAGAAAGAATTGGTATTATAAAGAAATCAATTAAAGCAAATGTTGGTGAGGCTTTGGGGAAAAAATGATGCTTCTCCATCATTGTTGGGAGTGTAGATTGGTACAGCTACTGTGGAATTCATTGTGGAGATTCCTACAAAAACTAAGACTGAAAGTCACATCTAACTCAGCTCTTCCCCTTCTCGGTATTTTTCCAGAATAACAGAAAACTACAGCAGTATATTTGCACCCATGTTTATACTAGCACAATTTGTCATAGCTAAATTTTAGAAACCACACAAATTCCCAGGAACTGAGGAATAAAAAAAAGGATATGGTGTTTTTTATACAATGGGATAATACTCAATTAAAAAGAAAGATAACTGAGTTCAGAAAACGACAGTCAAGGGTTTATTAAAAGAACAAGTGATTTTCAAAAAAAAATTATATGATAGTCTTAGAAATGTTTTAAATTTAGATTTATTCTAGTTGGTTGTAATTTTTAATCAGATAAGTGGCAATACTTAGAGAAAAGATGAGATGAAATAAAGTATTTGTAACTTTTCTGTTAATTAATAGACATTTTACCAATATAATTTATGTGTTACAAGAATTACCTTCCTAAATAAAAAGATTATGTTTATACACAACATAATTTAAAGTAGTAAAAGTTTTGCTATTATCAATTAATATCATAGAATGGTGAAATTAGATATTAGTTGAGTACCTGATTATGGTTATGTGTACTCTGGGATGGCTTAGATTGCATACAAAAGGCAAGATTCTGT